>CM023458.1:8693289-8995747 GCA_013339765.2 Haemaphysalis longicornis
GACGGGACTCAGGCATGGCAAGCGCCGAGCAGGAGCGCCGTCAGACAGCACTCTACACACTGAGAATTTAAAATTAGTTATTCCCGCTGTATACCTTGTAAATATTGTTTTTTTATTCAGCAACATTATTATTTTATTTGTGGCCAATTAGGTCGCAAACCCCTTGCATTGAGGCCTGTCACTCTAGTGTAAGGCTGTTTATTGCGAGTCTTGAAAACGCACATCTAAAATAACCCGTTTCTCAGTCAATATACCAAATAGTGTGAGTTAATTTGCTAATGTGTGGTCATTTCGGATAGAAACGTATTCAATGACAATTGATCAACTCTTCCATTCACAAAAAAAAAAGAATCAACAGGCCATGGCTCAAGCGCCGAGCAGGAGCGCAGTCAAACAGCACTCTACACATTGAGAATTTAAAATTAGTTTATTCCCGCTGTATACCTTGTAAATAGATTGTTTTTTTATTCAGCAACATTATTATTTTATTTGTGGCCAATTAGGTCGCAAACCCATTGCATTGAGGCCTGTCACTCTAGTGTAAGGCTGTTTATTGGGAGTGTTTAAAACCCACATCTAAAATAGCCCGTTTCTCAGTCAATATACCAAATAGTGTGAGATAATTTGCTAATGTGTGGTTGTTTCGGATAGAAATTACATTCCAGTGATAATTGATCAACCCTTACATTCTCAAAAAAAAAGAATGAACAGGGAAGCACGGGCGTGCTTTACTTCAACCGGCACGTTTCCGCATGCAAGAAAACACATTTGCTTGTAATTGAGATTAGTCAGACTTCCTAGTTATTTACGCCAATAATGATTTGAAAGAAGATTTTATTTTAGGGGACAGAAGAGGGGCAGTCTGCTTTCCTCCCATGGAAGCCGACGTATTGAAACCACACGCTATATTCGAAATTGCAATTGCTTCAAAGTGAACTTGAAAGTTATAAATAGTCGAGGACACTAGGTGCTAGGTTAGAGAGGTATTAGTGAATGATTCTCATATAATATATTTCTGAAAGTTTTCAAAAACCACAAACACAGCCATTTTCTGTAACCACACTTCCTACGTAGATGTTTACGTATTGGTACCTGACAGAAATTCTGTAATATTTTCAACTTTAATACGAACGAAATAATCATGAAAGGTAAATAAACTCGCCCCAAAGGGGGGAGTATTTTACGGGCCACTTTGGGAATATTATCTGCAATTTACCTACATTACACTCAGAGCTACGGAGTGTAATGTCGGGAAATTAGAGAGTTTTAGCAGTCCGTCCGTTCCGTTCGTTACGTTGTTACCGGGTTACCGGGACCGGTCTGCGCCTGCGCGCGTGGGAGGGCGTGGAGGAAGGACGAAGAGACGCGGACAAGGCGAAAGCAGGCCTGCGGAAGTATTCCCCCTACCGTGACGAATGCCCAAGTGCTCAGACGGGTCCCGGTCAACGCGCTAGCTACGTTTGCGATGGAATGGACGGACTGCTAAAACTCTCTATTGATTTCTGCCGACGTTGCGCTTGGACGGACGGACGTCAACCGCGTTCGGACGGCAGTAGTACACGGCTTTATATACCGATCCGAGTTTTATGAAAAAAGGGTATACCATTGTACTCCTTTTTCAAAACCGACGTTAGTATTCCCTCACCTGGAACGGTTGCTTTTCTGGAATTTTTAAGTAACCGTTTCGACACTATGGACGCTCTGTTTGACTAAGCGCCGTGTCACCCGTGCGTCCAGAGATGTCTTAAGAGCTTTTAGGTCGACCAACCAATCTATGTGAAAACGGGTCAGTTTTTTTACAGGGCGCCATTGGCCCCACTAAGAAAGGTTTATTTAAAAAAAATCGCTGGTGCATATGGCTTCTACTCATAACGTCGACAGCAAAAATTTTATTCTCCATGGAAAGCCGCTTTATGTTTCCAACTTTCACTTACTCTCGTTTTGTATGCCGATAATATGCGAAAGGAAGAATTTCAATTGCCCTCAGTGTTGATACTTCCGGCATTTATTTCTCTGCTGAATGTTCGAGTCCTGTCCATGAAAAGAAATGCAGTTTAAGCATAGGCGCGCTTACTAACTGATATATTAAAAACCATGCGATGCACTTCAGGGGGCGACAGGACTTGCGGATCTGCCCGTTAATCAAACTGAAACCTTTGTTGTTACGCTTTTTTTCTCTTAGGCGATTTGAAAGTATCCTCATAAATACCTATGCGCCAGCGCAGCTGGGCATTTTGCTGCAGCTGATCATGTCTACGTCTTAGTCCCACTCATTTATTGGTAAGGTTGAAGGTACGACGAAGGTACGGACACCATGCAGCCTTAAAGTTTGAAACGTTGTTTAGTGCCATTGAAACTGTTTTACTGAAGAAGAGGTTGCTTTACTCTGGGGAAAAAAGAATACTTTATCATCCAATATCTAAACACATCTTCAGAAAAGGTGCAGGACTAACAGTTGCCTCTCTTCGGTGCCGAATCGGAATAATTTAGCGAGAAAAATAATAAAATGTATGGAAGGTGTTACAAAAAACGCAAAACCCATGCAGTGAAAAGTTTTAAGCTTCTCTATATCTAGTACATTTCCATCGAGAGTAGGGTACGTAGTGTTCTCCTTATTGCAGATTACCGAAGCGAGTACACTTTAAAGCCACCACACAAAGTATCTTTGTTGTCAATATGAATAATTTTCAACAGGGCCAAAGGCTCTTGCGGAGGTTAAACAAGTAAAAGTCCAGTAGTGCACAATTGTTATAGTCTTTAGGGTGGCGGATTTATTACCGCTGACGAGAAGCGTTCCTTCTAGCATGGAAATGCAAGAGCCGAGCATGCTTTGCTTTTTGCAGCGCTTTAACACGTCCAGCGTGTAGTTAAATATACCAGAAACACTTTTGCTGAGCGAGGTGTTTGCAAATGTCTCAAAAACGTTTTCCTATGAAGCCCTGACAAACAGAATAGCCGACATTGAAGCAATTGAAGCAATTAGCACGCTCCAATGCACTTAAGCGGTTGTATGTTGGCTATTTGCAAAATGTGACAAGATGGGGTAAAACAGTTGGTTTGCTTGTGTATTACAACTATGACATTTTAGGCTGAATTGCTTCAACTGCGGATTCACATTTGTTGTTTACTTCTTTTACAGGCCTGACAACCACTCCCCAAAACTGCTCTTTCTCAGTATCTGCATACAATGTGGCTGACGACGGTGAACAGTTGTATGGAAAAGCAGCAACGCTAACCGCGGAGTGGCCGCTCCGCCCGAAGACCTCACCGGACCAGCTTTCGGTGTTAAACATCGTTTGAAAAAAAAACCTTCAAAACACGTGATAACACCCCTTAAGAGTATTGAGCCTGCACTTTACTGTGAAAGTGTGTGATATAAAGCATTCCTGCCACACCCCATTCACATGCCCCACATTGGGGCACTGATATGCTCCATGCACCGTGATCAAAATTAATGTTTTTGAGTTGTGTGTTCAGCCTAAACTGAATTGTGTTTGTAAAATGCCTGCAGATTGTCACGCCTCATTTGGACGCGTTCTGGGAGCTTTTCAATAAAAAACGGAACAATGCCGCACTACTCGTTGACCTTGTTCATACGGTCTACCGGGAAAATCCTCTTACACGCAAACGCCGTCAGATTACTAACAGATACACAATTAAACTACTCAAACGTCCGACTGTAGTCCGAAAGAGAGGAACTTAAATAAAAATTCGCGATTTCCTGAGGATATTTTTCGTTCTGTGAAGAAGGCGCTTGTATTTAAACAAAGCTTTGAGGAGAAACTCCCCTTCCTATCGCCATCTCTGGTGTATAGTTCGCAAATACGCAAAAACAATGGGAATCGTGTTTGGTGTAAATATTGTATAAAAAAATTGCATCTCTTTTTGTCTATCCGAGAGAGGCGTAAAGCATGTGGTGCTTGAAAATCACTAAGTGGCGCTAGATATAAAACTCTTCAATTGAGCTCATATTTCATACCCAAGAGCGGTCTTCAATGGCCCTTGACGGAATGGTAATTTTTTTGTAACAAAGGGTTTCATCGCATATGGGAGTATCAACATTTTCACCAATTCTGGCGATAATGCTACCTCAATGGTAGCACAATGGTCGTACGATGCCTACAAATACAGTTGTTAACAGCCAGTCTTTCTAATTACCAAGTTGCTCAGTTCGCATTGGAAATAAATACGAAGATTAAAACTGCGCCGCCTGTAAACGTTACACCACTGAAGAGAGGCTATTATAACGGTGAAATCGGCTTAGTCAAATCAATAGTGCAACGCTGCTATGAAGATGTGGAATCGGCAATGGCTTAAAGTAAAAACACAGTATACCGGAGTTAGGGGAGACTTAAATGCTAAAGTACGCAAGAATCAGGCATAGAAAGTCAGTTCGGAACTATGTTCTAGGCTGTAGAAATAATGTGGGGCAGGGCCTACTAGTCTACTAGCACTATGGAGAACAGAATAACCTACGCATCATGAATACCTTTTTCTATAAACGGGATAGCCGGAAGTGGACATGGAGGAGGCTGAATGGGGAGCATAAAATTGAAATAGACTTTGTATTATGCGATAACTCTGGCGTACAGGATGTGGAAGTGCTCGGAAGGGTAAGGTGTAGATGACACATCGATGGTAAGGCCTCGAAATCAAACAATAAGCTAGCTTTGAGGAGGGACCGTAAGAAGCTACTACGAACGAAGCCGATTAATGATCTAACAGTGAGGCGTAAAGTAGAGAAAAATTCAGGATCGCGCTGCAGAACCAAAAATCAGCTCTTACTGAGGAAGCCGAGCTTACTACACAGGAAGCCAGCGACAACCTTACACACATTATCACGGAGTGTGCAATAGAAGTCGGGGGCACAATGGCTTTACAGGATACTGGTAAACTTTCCCAGGAGACGAATGATCTAATTAAAAAACGGCAAACCATGACAATCTCCACCCCAGGTGACAGAATAGAACTAGCAGAGGTTTCGAAGTTAATCAATAAGCGTAAGAACGCTGACATATGGAAGTATAATAAGGAGAGGGTCTAATACGCTGTAAAGAACGCAGGTAGCCTGAAAGCAGTGAAGAGCGTCTTCGCGTGGGGAAAAATCAGATGTATGCACTTAAAGACAACCAAGGCAATGTCATCACAAATAGGGATAAAATAGTCACAGTAGCCGAGGAGCTCTATAGGGATCTGCGCAGTAGCCGGGACATCCAGGATAATGCCGGAGGAGAAAATAGTTCAGAGGAGATGGACATCCCACCAGTAACGATAGAAGAAGTAAGGAAGGCTTTGAGAGAAATGAAAGGGGCAATGCACCTGGTGAGGATCGGATAACAGCAGACCTCTTGAAGGATGGCGGAAAATTGTACTTTAAAAACTGGCAAACGTTATGCGCAATGCTTAATGACCGCAAATGTACGGGAATCTTGGACGAACGCGAACATCATCCTGACGATGATGATGATTGCTGTTGGTTTCCCCTTTGTAGCGGGGTGATGACATGTCATCTCACCAAAAAGGACTAATATGCCTACGTTTTGTACTCTTGCTTTAATACTAGCGCTGCTTAGGGCAGGCAAAAAAAGCCTATTAGGCACAAAATACCTCTTTTGTGTTACAGGTGGTAACTCTCCCAGGCAATATTCCCCTCTCTGTTTTACGTCCGCTAGCATTCTGTTTTTCTTTTCGTTCCCTCGACAGCCTTGAAGTTAACTTCCTCTCTGCTACCCTTAAATTCTAGGGCTTCTGGAAGCCCATTATCTCGTTTATGTAGATTTTGATGGATACCCTCACATCATGACACAATGTGCTGCATAGTTTCTGCTTCTTTTCCGCAGACCACACATACCCCATTATTTTGCAAATACTTGCCCACAAAGCTCTTGATTCGCAAGCAACCTGCTCTAGCCTCAAAAAGCAAAGCACAGCCCTTGGAATTATCATAAAAATTTTCCGTTCTGATGTAAAATTTCTCAGCCCTGTACTTGTCTGACGACGTTTTAGCTTCCATTTGTTTTCTCCAATAATTCGATTCAATCTGCCTTGCCTCTTTTTTGGTTGCCTTGGCTGTTTCGATTGTCCACTGTTGTATCCTAATCCATAAGAAAGGTGACATGAAGGACTTGAAAAATTATAGGCCGATCAGCTTTCTGTGAGTGTCTACAAGGTACTTACCTAGGTAATCGCCAACAGAATTTCTCCAACCTTAGATTTCAGTCAACAAAAAGAACAAGCAGGGTTCCATAAAGGCTATTCAACAATGGACCATATTCACACGATCAATCAGGTGATACAGAAGTGTGCTGAGTTTACTGAACCCCTATATATAGCCCATAGGATTCGAGAGGCAGTTGACTTGTCGAAACTCAGCAGTCATTCAGGCATACGGAACCGGGTGTATATGAGCGTTATGTAAGAATACAGGGGGTATCTACATGGGTCTACAGCTACCATCATCCCCGTAAGTAAGAAGAGCAGTAAAATTCCTGTAAGGAAGGGCGTCAGAGAGAAGGAGACACAATCTCTCCAATGTTATTCACAGCAAGTTTACAAGAGTATTATAACGTTGGATTGGGAACAGGTGGGAGTAAGGGTTAATGGAGAATACCTATTTAACCTTAGATTTGCTAATGACGTTGCCTTGCTAAGTAACTTGGCGGACGCATTGCAAAGCATGCTGACCGCACAGGGCAAACACAGGAGAGCTGTGGGGCTGAAAATTAATATGCAGAAAACCAAAGCAACGGTAAATATCCTCGGGAGAGCACAGCAGTTTGAGATAGGTGGCGAGGCAGTGGAACTGGTAAGCGAATATATCTACTTATGCCAAGTTATGACCCCGGATCCCAACCATGAGGCAGAGAAAATTAGAAGGATAAGAATGGGGTGGAGTGCATACGACAGATATTCAAAGATAAAGAATGGCAGCCTACCATTGTCCCTGAAGAAGAAAGTGTATGACAGCTGCACCATACCCGTACTCACCTACGCGGCAGAAACTTGGGGGTCACTAAGAGGGTTCAACTTGAATTAGGGACGACTCCGCCAGCAATTGAACCGAATACAATAGGTGTAAGTGTGGGTCAGGGAACAAACGCGGGTTAAGGACATATTAGTAGAAATTAAGAGGAAGAAATGGACGTGGGCAAGGCATGTAATTCGAAGGCAAAAAAACCGTTGGTCATTAAGGGTAACAGAGTCGATCCCTAGAGAAGGCAAGCGTAGCAGGGGGCGGAAGAAAGTTAGATGGGGAGATGAGAGCAAGAAGTTTGCAGGGATAAATTGGTTTCGGTTAGCGCAGTACCGGGGTAGTTGGAGATTAATGGGAGAAGCCTTTGCCAGCAGTTGGCGTAGATAGGCTGGTGATCATGATGATGATGATGGTAATGCATATATTCATTTTATAGAAGTGAGAATGGTGGGGTAAGCATGGAAGCTTTGAAAGTACGCGTAAACTCTGAAGTACCAGAGCGTGCTGTTGCTGGAAATGTTACACTTGGCTTGCCATAGCTGCAGAGCAGCATGGCGCTTCGGGGTTGTCTGACACGACACAGGCCGATTAGCGTAAGCTACATTGTCTTACGTGACCCTGTTTGTCAAATATACCCTATGTTTCACAACACGAGTACTTTCTACCGTAATTCAAAGAACAAGCGCAAATGGTCAAAAACAAAGCAAAGGCGGGAAAATGTCAGCCACGGTTTGGTAGCGCCATCTGGGTGGACTGATTGTAAACAAGGCTCTGTAGTCACGGCCGGACTCGACTCTCCTCCTCCTGGCTCAACTCTCCTCCTTCTGCGCTCCCCTTACGGCCTTCGCAATAACGGCTCGGCGCATGGGATTTTTTCTGACGCGTAGCTGCGGCGGCTGACAGCACGAGGGCAGCACCAGCCCACCTCAAGATCCTCGTCGCCACGTCTCGCGCAAGGCAAGAGCAAGGCAGCTTGAGCGTCAACCGCATAGCCAGTGAGTGTTCGCGGTAGGAATTCCGCATGAAACAGGGCAGTTGGTGTAACTGATAAGGCCAAGATTTTTTCTCCAGGTATATAAACGGTATGTACGCAAGGAAGTTTTTAACGCAATAAGATCAGAGCAAAAGTTGTTCGCGTACGTACTATATTTGCTTGCAACATTCCTGACTTGAGGCGCACGGTGGCACAAAGTTTTATTTTATGCCCAATACAATTTAGAGAAAGTACCATATCCCGTATGACTATCCAGGAATAAAAAGCAACCCAGCCCACAAGAACTGCCTAATTTAGGCGTTTAAAACGCAAAAAATTACACCGAGAACGAAGGAAGACGACAGGGCCAGTCGTCTAGTTGGAAGTATACTTCGAACTCGACTTTAGGAATGCGGGTTCGATTCCCGGACACTGCGGCGGCTTTTCTGATGAAAGCGATCGAAACGCGCAAACGCCCGTGTGTTTGAGATTTCAGATACCCAGGTGGTCAAAATTAATCGCGAGATTTCCACTAAGGTGCGCCTAATCAACTGTGTAGCGTCGGTGCATTAATCCCCGTTATCAATCAATCAGAATTTATTCGTGAAAACGCTCATATATTACAGAAAAAATGGGAACATCATCGAAAAATTCTCGGCAACAACCGAGAACTGTGTGACATGCAGTACCACACGCAGAAAAAAACCCGTTATCAATCAATCAGCATTTATTCGTAAAAACGCTCATATATTACACAAAAAAGGGGAACATCATCGAAAAATTACATTCCGCAGCGTTTAGAGGCACGTTGCGCTAATGTTTGCCTCGCATGCAGCAGCGCCATTTTCTGTATGACGGTGGCTCGGGGGACCAGTTCTTGTAGGAAAGATGTCACGCATATCGCGGGCATGGTTCGTAGCATTCATATTATGTAAGTGCCGACACCCTGTCACAGACAGCAACAGCCGGGATTATCACGAGTCACGGACGGGTGCCCACACAAAGAAGGCAACTAAGATAACGTCATGATAACAAGGCCGAAAAGAACGATTAGTTTAAGTGTCATGCTGCAGGCAGTGGGTGATAACGGGTCGAGGAATCGCCACTTTTTTACCGATGCCCTAGCGTGTGCTACAGACAACTTTAGGACGAAAAGTGCTGTGCTCACAGCGGCCTCTGTCCGGTGTAACGTGCCTTTGACCATCTGTCAGGCGAGAAAATGGCAATATGTTTTGACACAGCTCGTGTTCTTAAGTACAGATAACAACTAGCCAACAACCGAGAACTGTGTGACACGCTGTACCACACGCAGAAAAAAAAAATTCAGAGAAAGCAGGGTGCGGCCGTTTGGAATTATTCAGGGGCAAGATAAGCAAGTTATTTGGCCGGTGTGATGAACTCAGGGTTCGGTGGTGGGAACCACGAGACGGGCACACGGAGTCAATGATGACAGAGGCGACTGCACGAAGGTGAAGCGTAGATGCAATATATTGCAGAGAGCGGAAGAGCTGAGATTCGCAGAACGGTACGAAAAAAAAACAGAGAAGAAATAAAATAATGAAACACAAAGGGAGAGAAAGCGTGAATAAGTCCTTCCCTGTCGCAGTTTCTCGCGATTTGTGAAACGTAGCACAAGCGTGAAGCAAAACTAAACAGTCTCACTTATGCATTGAGACTGGTCGGGAGTGGCTCCATGGCTCCACGCTGACCGGAATGGAAGGCGAAGCCACCAGGCACAGCGAAAACGGCAGGAGAGGGATCCCGGCGCTGTTGCCCGGTGCAGTCGCGGATCCGGTTGGCGACCGGGAGGTACCTGGCGATGTCCGGCGTGGTCGCACGAGCGCCGTCGATGGGTGTATTCGCAGATGATGCCGGCGCACCCCGAACGCTTGTCCGCCCCAAGAGCCCGTTCGCGTTCCTCCTCTTCCTCTTCTCTAGAGGCGCATACCCATTAGCGTGTGATTGCCCTCGTCTCCTTCCGCTGCTTTCTTTTCTGCGCCGGTTTCCTTCCTGGAGCTCATCACAGCCGGTAAACCTAATGACGGCATACTTATGCAAGTGTGACCAAGGCTAGCCATCTAAAACGTCCCAATGGTTTCTCTTGCGAGCTGGTTTTTCTGCTTTGCTATCCCTAGAGAGGCGTGCATTCGCATTTGTGGCAATGTGCACTGAGTTGCAGTTTACGCATTCTTCACGTCCCGCAGATGCCCGTGCAAGCGCACGTGAAAGCATCGCGATGTATGCCCTACGTATTTGTGACCGCATGGTGAGTCTACGATACAACAAAAACTTTTCCCGAAGTCTGCCCTAATTTGCACAATACAGTCCATCAGGCAACTAAGTATGACGCGCCAGTCCTTAAAAATGCAGACTACTACAACGGCAGACTACTACTCCAGTCTGTTGCAACTATAATGATCCCATCTGTCGATTGCAGATAAAAAAAAATTCCTTCTGTGCTTTGTTCTGTACCCCGCTGTGCGAGTTTTTTCCGGTTTATTCCTCGGAAAAATTGGCGAGCCTGGATATTTATATACAACATGACAATCCTCCTTGACAAATAGTAAACCCGATTAATGGATATTAGTTCAACGATGAGGCTTCAACGGACCAAATAATGCTAGCTTGGTTGAAGGGAACAGCACTACCATAGGTCACTCGCTATGTGAATTCAGCGATTTTAGGTCTTTGCTTTGAACCTGCAGAACACAAAGCCATTTCTCCACAGTGCGGCCGATCTTCAGGACATCTTTTCAAGGCGCCACCATTAGTTTTCGCCGTTATGAGTATTGGCCAACGTTCCAAGGTTAGATGCTGCCAGCTTACTAGACAATAGTGCATATTTATCGCAGAAAGTGCAACCATGCCCTTTCCGCGTCACAAATTGTCACACACGGCTGTAACCGGCGCTGCAGCACCCACGCTGCGCCTGCAAATGCGCTTGGCGGCGGCGGAGCAACAGAGGGCTAGCAGCGAAACCGCCAACTTGCGCCGACAGGCAGCAATACGCCCCTATGCTAAGGCCGTAAGGGAAGCGCGGAAGAGGAGAGTCGAGTCCGGCCATGCTGTAGTTCGCTAGATGCTAGTGCCGCGTTCGCGTTCACTTCATGGCCTGCTTCTCTGACGTCAACGCGGACGACCTCACAAAACACAGGATTTGGCGGGAGAATAAAAATTTTAATATAAATTGAATAATTCCTTAGTGAATAAACAATCGTTTGCTGCCGGACTAGCGCTGGGGGCAATATAAAACACCAAATCTTTCGAAGAAAACAAACTTGAACTTTGTCTTCATGGCTCCTTTAGGGATTGGTTTGCAGGGCGGGAAAAAAAAATGTCGAGACCACTTACTGACATCTGGCCGCTAGAGAAACGCCACCTTTTCCGCACTGCTTGTCACGACTGGGGCTGCGTTTTCTGAATTGCTGAATACCAATTCGGCTGTGTTTTAACAGGTATTACAAAAGGCGAATGGAGCAACTGGTTCTGATAAATAGCGATTGTAAAAGTTTCATCAGCTTTCTCGCAATTCTCCAAATTACGAAACTATTTAGTTTAAATCTGTGTAAATGGGAATAACTAAGCTCACATGCCGGAGGGTTTCGGTGTGTGCGCTTGTGTCGCGCGGTGGGTAACCCCGAGCTAGCACGTCAGGATGGCTAGGTCCCGCTGTCTCACCCTTCGAAACACGCTCCTCTCCGTTTTCTTTCTTCCGACGCACGACCGGGCTACAGCGGCGGCGTCCGCTGTTCGAGCCCGGCCGTGGCCGACGCTGCTGCGTTGGGGCCGGTGACCCCACGAATCTCAGGTAACGACTTCTACAATCTCTGGTTTCACTTTTTCTAGAGCCAGGTGTGTGTATTGAACTGACGTCGCATGTGGAATTGTTGTGGGCGTCGTTCACAGCTTTGTCTCCGAACCACCTTTACAGCGTGGATTGGAGCCAGTTTTTTGTATATCCCTAGTTTTAAGCCAATGTATGAGATTTTATTCATCGTCGCAGCGTATTTGCGCCGGTCTGTATGGCATGGGAGGTTCTGTACAGTCGCTAGCCAAAGGGTACACTGTAAGGCCAATTTCTGGGGTCGGGAGTCATAACACAGCAATGAAAAAACATGATGACACAGCGTGAAGGATAAATAGAATCACTGTAATCAAAATAGGAATAATTAGGGTCTGCATGCAAATGAAGTCGAGGTGAAGGTTTTTTGCAACACGAGACAGCCATCCTCCCGCAGGGCCATTCGGGTTTGAATATTTTAACGGACCAAGAGTGGACCTGCAGGAATTTGTGCTAGAGGAATACAATCAATATTTCCTAGTAATGGGACATTGAGTTCCTCAAGATAAGTACCTAGACGGGAGAAAAATTCCCAGTTGATTACATTTTACGGAGGTTACGTTTACCCATCGGTGAAAAAAGCTAGGCGGCGTTAAAGCAATCAGTTGCTCTCGGTTTTTCATTATTTAAAACTCCTGGAGAGCATTTAAGATGGTAGATGAATTCGTGCCATCAATATGCCATGTTCTAAAGGAGGTGTAATTCGTAAGCGGTATTTAGCATACAATAGCCTCCATAGGGGGGAGAATGTTGAGGAATCCAATTTTACCCACAAACGTTTGTGATAGCTTGCTCTAAAAAGAGGCGGAAAGATGTTTTGTCGGTGCGGTGCGACGATTTATGCCCCTGTATATAACACTGGGTGAGGTGAAAATTTTAAATTTGACAGTTATCGGGGGCTACTACAACATGAATGTTGTGCATTCTACGTCTATTAAAAATGAAGGAAGCTGACATTAACGTGTAAAACGTTAAGGTAGCGAAGCTGTACCCAATGTTCCCGATCATCATGGCAGTTTAGGTCCAGAATTGCAGACTGCTTGCTTTTTCTTCACTCCCGCAACGACATTTACCCTGTCATTGTTGCTATGAGTGTCAGCTTCCTTTATTTCTCGGGAAATGATGATCATTCGACATCGTCTTGGATGGGCGTACTCTATGACGTGTCTTTCCCGTGCCGAGAAAGTGTTGCCACGATTACGGTAAATGCTGAAAAACCTTGTTTTTTGTCTAATCTTGGCCAATCTCTCTTAGTGGGTATGCTTGAGTTTGACAAACGCACGCCGGAGACACTTGGCGGTCGCCCTGACGCACGCACACACGAGCACTCGGCGGTTTCTTAGTTTTGTTAATAACCGGGCGGTCACCGCGAAACCCGCGCTCACGTGCGCGTGCTCGGCAATTTCTTCGTATTTTTAACCGCGGACACGAAAATGTACGATTCGCTAAACAGCCTTGCTGTTAACAACATATATTTTAACATACACACAAAACGCTTCACCACTCAAATAAGACACAAAAATGTATGTAATATGCCGGCACTTCTATACGGTCATTCGGTAATAGCCAGTCATTCGATTCAACCACTCTGTAAAAACGTGACAAAATGTTTGGATAAGAGGTTTACATTGTAGGGCCATTTAAATTACCAGATCCAATGGCATGGGAAATACATGTTTTCTTTATGCCGCACCAGAAAGATCTTAACAGTGCTTTTGACAAGGTATGAAACACAAAACCCACCGCAAACGTTCTTTTCTTATAGAAAATTACGAATACACATAGATTGCTTTTGACAATTTAAATTAGAAAGAAACCTAGCGTTACAAATGAAATGCAAGTCGCCGAAAAGGTAATCACATTGAGCACTAGCGGTGCGAGCACGGGAAATTGAGCTGAACCTTTCAAACCCACATGGTGCTACGGGAAGAGCAGACGAGGAAGGGTAGAACCTTAGTGAGCAAGAGGACAAAAAATACATTTACTACGATGTACTACAATGTATAACAATGTAGCGGCAGGAGAAGAAAAGAGTCTTTCAACCACTTTTTTTTGTCAACAGGATTTTGGGGTATCGTCCTAAATGGCTCCGACTCGCAGTATTTTTGGACTTTTACTCGTTGAGCTTTGACTTTGACACGCATAAAATTTGAAATCTCGGTGGCAGGGGCTTTGACTTGGTCCGTTCTCTTTTTGATTCCACAAGACGAGACCTTCGCATTTAACCATTGTCGTCCATAGACGAGGGTGCATGATTCTTCTGTCTTATTGTCGTGGTCATGCATCGCTCTGCAAATTCAAACTGCTTCAATGTTGTCGGAATGGCGCAATTTTGTAAACATTGGCTTTTTAAAGCGAGTGACCAAGGTTCGATTGCGAACCCCGGAACTGTTTTTTTTTCTTTTCGTTGACCCACCCTCATACGCACGTCAGAGAAAGGCAAGCGCTTCCGAAGTGACATACTCCATCAGTGAAACATTCAAAGCTTGGCTTTGCATGGTTAGAGCACTAAAAAACTTACTCAGCCCACAGCCTGTCGTCTGTTTGGAAAATTATGTAGAATAGCCAGGGCTATTGTTAATCTAAACGACGGCTGCTGCAGTGACTACAGAATAAAATCTTCATCAGGATGTCGCTCCAGCTGGTACGCATCAACCTTTCGTCACTGCTAATACTCGGTAATTCCGCGGGTCCTGGCAGAGCTTTCGAAAAGGTATGGAGAGATAAATAGCGTAACTTTGGATATCTTTTTCCATGACCCCCCCCGGCCAGCTAGCTGACACCGAATAGATAGCGCTCACTGCGATGAAACCTGACGTGCAACGTTTCCGCCCTACACATGATACTAGCAGGATCTATGGTGGCTTTTTACTCCTGCATATCTTATATTGCAAATAAATAAAATAAGCAGCTGTCGTTAATGTACAATTTGAAAAAATACAGTTTAAGTTTGTACGAGAAAATATGCAGTGACATTGTTTGTTGAGCGTTTATTTTGCCAGAGGGCATAGATAAGGGGTATGAGTTGATGATGGGTAAAGTTTGTTAGATGAACATGAGAATGTTTCGCTTCGCGTATAAAGTCGAGGGGGGAACCTTGATGGGACCCATATATCCATTTTTTGCATGCGGATGCGTCGTCTACGCGGAGGCGCGTCGCCTCAAGATGTCGCAATCTCGTAGGACGCAAAGCGAGGCAAGACCACAGCAACTGGTGTATGTCGGCTATTGCATCGCTATGGTGGCAAACTGGGCAACCGGGGTCTGTAAACCAATCTTTGAAGTGAGGCCATTGGCGGGTCACGGCGACAGTTAAGGCCACCCACGTTGTTGCTGATTGAAGGTGTTGTTTTTACTTCAATATTTATTACCCCTAAGAAAAGGCTTTGCATGGTGATAGTATGCAAGCGACACCATAGATAATATGGAGCAAGTTATAACCAAGTTATTAAAAATATTCACGTTATAGGAGTACACAATTAGGTTCTTCTATATGGCGTTTTTTATGAAGTGGAAGAATCGATTAAAGAGAACTGTGTCTCTTTCCTAGGAAAACGTTTGTTTGGGAATATTTTAAATTTGTAAGTTGTCACTCTATGCGCAAGAACGCATATCAGAGGGCGCCTCAAAGAGACGCTTCAAGTTACTCCCTCACATTTCCGCTTTAGCAAGGGCAACGTTCCTATCCTTTCAGCTTGTCCTGGTTGCAGATTACAGACAAGTAAATAATTTTCTTGGCAGCGACAAAGAAGGGGACAGACGTCACTGGGGAAGGAGGCGTGCGCAGCCGAGAAGACTTTGACCATCAGATATAAAAGGGTGAAGCATTTGCTAGACGCTCGGAAGGTGGCCAGAAACTTGTGAGTGCTTCAGAGCACATCGATCAAAATGAACATATGGTTTGTCATTACGACAGTCCTGTTCCTAATAGGTAAGGTTTCATTTTTCTCTTTAAATGACTAAGGATGCTAACCATCTTTTTCACTACCCTCAGAGGTTTATTGAACACTTCTCTTTGTATGACCACTTCGTAATAGGTTCCGAAAAGTCCACCGTATAGTTACAAATTTCTGAGGCTCTTTATGCATTGTAACCACATACCATAGTAAAGCAATATTTCCAGTGTTGAGCTGAGTTGTGCTTAGCTCAGAGTCTAAAGCAGTGGTAAGAATTGGGTTGTAGCGCAATATTTACTTCGACCAGAAAATCTATTTTCTGTCAATATTGCTGTACACTTTTTGTTTTTGTCGAAGCAAACTAAAATCTGACGCAGTGCGCCCAGAAGAAATTTAGGATAACGGCCTCTACTCCTACGGATGGCGCTAATTTATAGGTTTGCTTACGGACACAACCCAAACTTTGTCATAAAATCTGACTCAACTATTTTTTTTTGGAATGGGATTGCAGCGCAAATGTAGAAAATATAATAATTACAGTGTGTTACCGCTTCATTAATATAAAGGGTAACGATTGAAATAACCTGTGAGAATTCGCGCCATCACACCTGTGGCGCCACTATCCCGCTGTTTATTTTGTTTAGTAGCTTGCCTTGTTCAACATGAGCGTGACAGTGACTTCTCAGCAGGGTGCACATAGACAACGTGCATGGCGTGATTCCCAGAAGGCTTAGCCCGATCTTTTTATGATACAAACGCCTTCGTTTGTTGTGATCTTATATGCTATTTTTTCCATCTGCGGCATCCACTAAAGGTGCATTTTTGTATCGGCAGTAGAACAGCACCATAAACATGGTTTTCAGATAGTTTATTAATTGCATTATTGGAATGTATCGTCTTTTTGACATCTAAAGAACGAAACAATGTAGTCATAAGGAAGACAAAAACGCTTGCGGAAATAAACATTTTTCTAGGATCTTTGTGTATTTATGATCTGCCTTTGCGCTGTAGAAATGAAGTAGATATTCTACTTTTGTCAAGGTACCTTCATCTGACATTTGGTAGAAATGTGTAGCATACGTTCACGTTTGTAGACTATTGCAAAAACCATTGTAGATTATAACCAAAGTAGTTAACTGTAATCATGCATTAATTTATTTTTTTATACTGCTTCTGCTGTGTTTGCTTAAATAGCCAGGAACGTCAGCGGACACAACGAACAACCATATCCGGAAGAAAATTCTGTAACTTCTGTTATGAAGGTCGACTCTGATCAGCACCGCACGAGCCGAGTAAAGAGAGGCAAGTTATCACTGATTTATTTCTTTGAATTGGGTGTCTTGTGGGTGACTAGAAGTCACGTCTTTGTTACAACGGGAAGTTTACAATCGATAGTCACAAACTTGAGCGTGGTTAATTCGATCCACGCGATGCACTCAGTTGCTGTATTTTAATGAATTAATTATCGGCTATTCTATATTAAATCAGTTTGTTCTGTTTGAACCAAATGGAATTGCTAACAAAGAAGAAAAACGTAACGCAAATGCTTGTATTAGGAGGGCCGTTGAGAGCAAACCACAATTAGAATTGTGTTTGTGTTAATAGTGTACCGCCCACGGACTCAGCCAGCCAGCAGAAGATTCCAGAAGCAGTATTTTAACTGGTAAGCTTATCTGGTAGCCCGCAACCAGGTTGACGAAAGCTCTGTGATAGCAAATGACGTTTACCGCTTGAGAAAGCAGATGGACAACGATAACAACACCGTGTTTAAACGAGTGCTCTTTTAAAACCGGATGCGTTAGCTTACCCTCTCCTTGTGTAATGGCAGCGTGAAGGCGGCGCCTTTTTGCAATATCTTTGGTTGAATTGACTTTATCTGCGGTTGGCTTGACCAGTGGCAGGCTTAGTTCAATCGATTATCTGAGACGCAAAGTATTTGGTTGGTTCTATTGTAGTATGGGATATTCAGGTGAATACCTCTGTCGTCTCAAATACTTGCTCTAGGCAACATAAAAAACGCAATGTAATTCAAAACAATGATGATTGTAGAATATAGCCAACAATGTGAGCCAACAACAATCTGTGGCTTGGTTGACCAGCGTCAAGGTCAGTTCAATCGAATATCTGAGACGCAAAGTGTTTTTTTTTTTGTTTTAATGTAGTTTGGTATCTTCAGGTGAATACCTGTGTGGTCTCAAATACTTGCTTTACGCAACATAAAAAACACAATGTATTTCAACACAACAATGATTGTCGAATACAGCCAACAATGTCAGTTAATAGGAACAAATATATAACGAAATAAAGCTCAGCAGAAGGTGAACTCAAAAGAAACTTACGAATTAACAAATCTTTTTCCTGAAACGTGGCGCACACTTACCTTTATCTTGATCCTCGATGCAAAAAGCAAGAAATATGTCAAAAAGGTACGTAAAAAAAAGGGTACCACAAAAATAAATTATGCAAACAAATAGCGCCCACCTTTTTGGACCCTTTTTTGTTGAAGTTGTAGAACTGATGTTGTGAATGCTGGTTTTAAGGTCCACATGAAAAGCAAAGTGTCAGGCGAATGTCATTCACATAATAGAACTAATGAGCTGCGTTTTCTGATTCGTCGCGTGTCCATTATTGCAGAATATTTGTACGTACTGTATTTATTCAATCTAAATGAGCATGTAAGAGGTTTTGTACAATCTGCAATACAATAGTGTACACTCGGCGTTGATTTACGCGCGAACACTATATCATAAACTGAAACAAAAATTTTATCATCTTCTATAATGGGCGGCCATTGGGTAGTTTGTTTATACTTCGTCGGTGCGATATCTAAACGTATTGTAGTTTTGAAGCTGGTCTATGGTATATTTCCCTTGCGTGGAACTACACCCCGCGAGTTTGGTGTTCTTGCTCGTATTGCGTTGTGCCTTTATTTTTGGCCCCTTTAATGGAATGTTTAGCTTCTTGTATTTTTGAAACAAGCATAAGATTTGTTACCGGACCTAACTGGAATGCTTTCAAATGTATTATATTGATATGTTTTACCTATCAGCTAGGAAAAATTTGCTGCCACTAGTAATTAAAATTTATGCGGCGGATTTCACCAATATTAGGATAAGGTTGCATTTGGCTAATAGTAAAGTGAAACTCAATTTGTTGCGGCACTTTTATGGAAATTTTTCTTCACTCTAGAGAATGGTATGATGGAGTTTTTGCGGAAAAGGCGTTAAACATATGCGACAGGGATTCAAGAACAGTATAACTATGCATGAAGAACACGCGAGTCATTGTGGCAGCATAGGCTCCTCTCTTTGCAGTATTCTGCAGGATCAATTTCTTGGTCACACCTGATGATACTCACTAAGCAAATAAGCTGGTTATGGTTTTCCCATGAATTTCTCAAAGGCGTCACAAAAAGGCTGATGCCGATGATTATGATTGCAATGATGATGATGATAATATAATAATAATAATAATAATAATAATAATAATAACCGTGATGATGATCATGTCGATGATGCTGCTGCTGAAGATGATGATTGCTCAATGTCTTGGCACGTACCACGATATGACTATATCACTATCATATCCATAATTGTGATTTGTTAGGACGTTAACATAATTTATTTTTGGAAAGAAAAAGGCCGTGAAATAAAAGATCGCTATGACCAGAACTCTACTTATCCATTATGCCAAAAACGCTGGTCATACCTAGTCCTTATTATTCACCTTAACGAAGTGGCTTCAATTTCGTGGTCCTGCCTGATGATACTCACGAAGCAATCAAGCTGTTTATGGTTTTCCCATGAATTTCTCAAACGCTTCACAAAAAGGTGATGATGACGATGATGATGATTGTGATGATGACGACGGCGATGATGATGATCATGATGATGACGATGAAAAAAGAAGATGATGATGGCTCAATGTTTGGCACCTACCACAACGGGGATTTCCCAGGGCCATATCACTAATTGTAATTTGTTAGGATTTTAGCATAATTTATTTTCGGAAAGAACGAGGCCGTGAAATAAAAGATCGCTATGACCAAAACTCTACTAACTCATTCTAACAAAAAGGCTGGTCATACCTTGTCCTTATGAATAACCTAATAGAGTGGCTTGTACCCCCAGAGGGGGCATCAGACAGTGCTAGTTAGGGGCGGCCATCTAGTTAAAATTAAAACGGTAAATATGAGAGTGAAAAAACAAAAACAAAAATAACAAGATTGACTCCATAGAAGCCGGAAAGACAGTATTAAAAGATGGTAATGATGATGCCCTCAAATATTTTGACACCTACCCACAAGGGGGGATTGGCCAGGACTGAATCGGTTGCTGAAATACGTGGGGACCTGGAAATAAAAAAATGTTTTGTGGAAAGGCCATAAAGGGAAGCTTAGTTATGAATAAAACCTGAATTACCCATTAATTAGCACCGTTCAGCAATTCAAATGACCTGAAGCAGTATGAAAAATTTGAATATATATCCCTTTTTGCAAACCCCAAATTTGATGCTCCAATAGATAGTGTAAGTGGAATCAAAAAAGTGAACCCCAAACGCTCAATTGGGTTTTTCAAAAGCAGTTGTGTAGCTGTTGAGAAACGGCGGCACTCGAGAAAAAATGTTTGATTGTGTCAGGGACCTGGCACCGCACACATAGTTCCGTAGGTGAAAGTCCTGATCTGAACAGATAGAAATTAAGCCTTGGAATCCTACAGCGCAGCTCGGCGAAGGACACTTCGCATTGCCGAGAACCACAAAAAATGAACATTCCACCCGAACTTTAAATGTTGATACTCTTGAAATGATAAAAGTGATTCTGAACGAGTAGCGTCTAAATGTCAATATCATCTTAATCTTGAAGATGCAAAAAGAGCCAGATTAGGAATGCCGATTTGAACGGGAGCTGTGACAGCGAGATTAGCTGTATGGTCCGATAGCTGGTTTCCCCTGATGTCTCGCATGGCCAGGGACCCAAGAAGGCGTACCTCCTTCAACGTGCCTTGGAACAAAAAATAATAGAGTGCGGTACAATAGAGAGACGAAAGAGGAAGTAATGAAGATATCACTGCCATCAAATCGGAAAATATGATGTTTTTTTACTATTTCACACTCGCAGTTTCATTTCTTTCACTTCTTCTTTTATTGACTACCTCGTCGACGTCTGGGGGAGATTTTTTGCCCATCTTTCAGTTGACGCCAGAATCCATATTTAGCCAGCTTCAAAAAGCAAAAGAACTTCCCAAAACATACACGAAACGATCCAAACAGTCACGGCAAAAGCAAACTCCCATTGCGCAAACGGATTGGCCACATTCTGATCCGTGCCCCAGCGGGATCTTGCTCATTGTCGAGGCGAAATGTGACATGCCTACACGTTTGCTGGGCATTACCCTATTTTGTGGCAACATATTTTCCAGGAGAAATTGGGCGAGTTTTTCTTGCAACTATAGTTTTATCTGGCCTAGTTCTGGTTTGTTGATATTGCTAATTTAGAAAAAGACCTCGTGTTGTTAACAAAAATTATAAAATTTTTTAATACCTTTGTCTGGCCGTGTTCTGTGGAGTGTTCAAAATACTGTCGAGTGTTCAGTGGATATTTCAATGTTCAGAGTGTTTAATAAAGCAAAATTGTGTGGAGTGGTGAAAAGAAATAGGTTCATGTCCTACCGAAAAGATTTTATCGGGAGAAGCGTAGACGCGACGAAGCCTCTGGGAAGCTAAAATTATTACGCGTGGGTGGCCTTTTTGCAAATAATTGCCATTTTTGAAATTTGTAGTTTCTATAAATAGTTGTGTAGCCGAAAGCTATTTGTTTTAACGCGAAATACATGATAGGTGGCAGATTTATTGAACTCAGCTATTTGTTAGAAATATTCACACAAAATTCACGCATTTGTATTTCTAGCAATGAAGTCAGCAAACCTTAGGAAGCGAGCTAATACATTTCCGTCTGGATAAGAGGGGATGCGGCGCCAACTTGAAATGTAATTCTTCATTATGTTCTGCGGAATGAGGTCAGCATGCATTGCCCATTTTTTTTTTTCAGGCTTCATCAAATCCTATGTTTTCGTCATTCGCTTATTCGAGAACAGCTGTGGAAAATACTATCATTACTCATGGCGCAGGGGAAAAAGTAGCTTTCAGGGCATATTTTATATCCTATTGTAACCTTAGCTTCTCTAATTGAAATATTTCTTTCCACTGCTACGTAACACACAAAACAATCACGCCATTTTTATAATACGCAACAGACAGCATTGAATTGTACAATATTACAATAAAAACCCCAGCCGACTGAACGTTAGTAAAAATGACGTTCGGATCCGACACTGTTGGTTAAAAGATTTACACACTTTTCATACCCCTAGCCGTAAAATGAACTCTTACGTTTTCACAAAAGTGCAACCCTTGAGGAAAGTGCCCTTTTGAACGTTACGTCCGAACCGGGGTTTCGGCGTCTTGCCGGAAAGTATGCTGACATTGGGTTTATTACTGAAAAATCGTCCACTTTCCTTCACATTATCCGGCATTGTGAAGCATCATGTGGCTTTAATTTTGATTAGTAACACTGTGCTTCCTTTGTAAATATCGCGCTTTTTCACACTACCGGGGGTTCAGGGCAACTCAGGCGCGTATCTCTACATTTCGTTGTGTCGTCTTCTCTGTATAGCTGTTTAGGGCATAAACGCAAGGCTTAGCCACTTTTTTGCTTGTTCCAGTATGCAACACTGTTAGTGCATTTTTGGAATGTTTTATTTATCTTAGGAGCGTGCTCCGTTTTGATGCAAATTTTCATTTTGTTCCTCGTGCAGGTGTTTGTGGAGGTGATATGCACTCGACAACTGGAGTGATAACAAGTCCATCGTTTCCAGAAATGTACAAAGACAACATTTTCTGCCGCTGGAATATATCTGTTGCTGAAACGGAGCAAATTGAGGTGTCCTTCAGGAGTTTAGGCCTCGAAAGATGTGTACGTAAAAGGAAACTCTGATGGCTTTTCTCGCATCATCGGCTAGCGTTGGTTTTGATGTTGACCTAAGGAGAAATAACGGCCAAATTTAGAGTTCGGAAAGGGAAATGAGAAAGAACACTTCTCACATTTTGTTACTTCATGTCAATGAGTAAAACCATTTTTAACGTTTTGTCCCTTCAAGTTATAACTTTCTCGGCGTGTGCGTTCAAAGCCGAGACATTTTATGAAAGGTTTTCATCATTCAACTACTGTTTCTTAAAAGCATGGGGCGTCCACAACTGCGCTAAGAACAGCGCAAGCGACAATGGCGGGAAGGTGCTGTGGCGGTGCTGGCCGAGCAGCGTCCATGTGGCAATCGCCAACAGCGGCCGCAGGCTGCCGCTTCACTGTTTATCCGTCTGTGCAGAGGGCATGGGCCTGAATTTGAATATTATGAGATATTTCGCTAAAAACGTGTTCCCAAAAAGGTAGGAAAACGTACGGACGGAATATGCACACCCACTAGACTTTATCCGGACAAACTAATGAAGACAGTGTCTACTACCTTCCAGTGCCTCAAATAAACGTTAGCTAGGCAATGCGCTTACAGAGCTCCCGAACTTTCCAGAGTCGGCTGTGTGGTTTTCTACAGTCTCCTTCTTGATAAGCAATCCCTGGCCATAAATATTTCTCCCAATCATCTCCATCGAACTAATGTCAGAGCAATTCGCGCCAAGCGACCCAGCTAGACAGGTTTTTGTTTTGAATGTACTGACCATTGAAATTGGGTCTACTGATATCTAATGAACTCAACATTTGCATTCATTTAGTGAAACGTATAAGTCAAGTTTTCATCTTCGAAATAATGTCCTTTGGTAACTAATATACTCCAAATTCATGTAAGAGAAATGCGATTTGTTCCTTTAAGGCTCAAATCACTTTTTTAAGGGCATATGACTTGCGGTGACCGCTTTCCAACAGAACCCACACCGGACTTTGCCTTAAGAATGCTGCGCATTGTGCTGCCCTATCAGGAACACGGTACCTCCCGCACTGCTTCATACATGGACAGATAAAATAGCTCCGAAATGAACAGTCTCTTCATTTGCTTTTCCGGTTAGTTATTTGCCTATCAGTTTTTAGTAGAGAGTTTATCACCCCAGCGCGATTGACGATATGTATTTGCTTCTGCTATAAGCTTGGCATCCTTAATATAGTTTGGGACATTACCTTGTTCTTCCAGCCCATACCCTACAATCACAGACCCTAGGCAGAGAAGGATCGCGCGGAAGTAAACATGGGCTCCATGCCTTTCCTTGTTTGTCAGTGTCGACTAAATCGGGCCAGCTGCGCCGCCACGTCACGACCACTTTGATATAATGACTTCGACTTCGACAGTTTGAATGAGCCGTTTTACAGAAGACAACTTTGGCACTGTCCCTCGGATCGGATTTGTTAATCTGGGGCGGTATTCCCGTGTTTTGTCCCTTTTGTGTCCCTTTCAAAAGTGTCCCTTTTGAGAAAGCCCTGATTGGCTAAAAGCGAACACCCGGATGTGACGCCATGCAAGCACGGCGGAGCCAGCGGAGCTATGAGCCGTGGCTACTCGGAGCAGACGATTTGGAGCAGACGATTTTTTGTCGCCTTATTGTTGGTTCGCTCGCGGAACAATAAACACATAAAAGATAGTCTGATACGGCTTCAGTTCTTTAAAATGCGTTTGCAAGAACAGCTACGGTATTTGAATCAAAGGCCCACTGCTTAACCGGAAGTACGTCACGATGAAAGGGACGCAAAAGGGACGTTTTCAAAAGGGACAGTTACGAGAATACCGCCCCTGGACAGGGTGTTTTGCTGTATATATATATATATATATCTATATATATATATATATATATATATATATATATATATATATATATATATATATATATATATATATATATATATATATATATACATGACAGACATAAACGTTGGCCGTCAAGACAGAAAGACAGACAAAAATTTTATTTGGGATCACTCGAGGCCGCAGGGTTAAAGGAGGGGGTTAATAATGTCTGGCCATGGCTGCCCCGCAAACGAAGTGCGACAACGCAGCCAACGTAGCTTTGTGTCGATCACGTGGCTTGATCCAGTACTCAGAGGAGAAGACCCAGGCGGGACGATATTTTGGCCGAAGCCGATCGAATGGCCCGCAGCCCCAGACGAGATGGCGGATTGTGGGAGTCACTCACGTCTGTGTTGCAGGCGAAACAACGGACTGGTCTAAGAAACGCAGCAGCGGAACCACTGTTAGAGAGGTTTTCATCGTGGGATGTAGGTTGGGGTGCGTGATTCCGCCGTCGAGAAACCACGTCGTCTGTATATGCGTACCCCGACCGCGCCTGGTTGAGGAACACCTGAGCACCTCTGGGTAGACCAGGGTGTATGGGGTCGCCACATGGGGGAATAGTAGTGGCCAATTTCTGCCTCGTTCAATTACGTCGACGGCGGCGCTCCACATCTGGATCAGTAAGCAGCGTATATGGTCTTACAGGCAGCATAAACTGGGGACGGTGTAAAGAAGCCTCGCTCGCAAGTTCATGACCCTTCCCGTTTCCTAGGTGTCCTTGATGACCAGAAATCCAGCGTACCGTTACCAGTACTCCAGAGTCAGCCCTGAGTATCTCGCATTTCTGCGTGATAGCGTGGGCGGTGCTGTTTTGCCTGGGTGGACCAATTAGGCATTTCAGTGCCTCAGTGCAGTCAGTCAATATTTCCACCCGGTCGTAACACCGTTCTGGGTGATCGATGACAACCTGGCGTGCAAGGTGAATACCTTCCTTTGTGGCAAAAAGCTCAAGTTCCGTTATATCGGGGTCGGTGTCCAGCGAAATTAGTCGAATGCTTTGGAGTTCATTGGAGTGGGACACAGCGGCTACTGCCGTCAAACAGGACTCGGCCCGCAAAGACGCGTCCACAGCTATCTCGAGTGTTGTACTGCTCCGAGAAGTAGCACCGGCTACAACCAGCGAGGTGCGCTGCGATGTGTGCCTCCGACGCTGAGTTCTAGAGGGTGCAGGTTGCTGCGCTGTAACAAGCGTGTCCTCCCATGGCGGGATATGCTTCTTTATAAGCGGCGTGTCATTCGGTGGAATATGGCCATCAGCGGTCAGTAATCGGCACCCTTGCGGTGTGAGCTCGTGGCAATCGTGGTGAGCGGGCAAGGACCGTTTCTGCGAGAGTAGGAAGGCCGGCATAGCGGTACAGCTCCGTGACGTTCGTGTGTATGGAAAGCCCCATGATGACACGAAGGGCTGCCCTGTAAAGCGCCTTGAACTGTTCCGTCTCACGTTTCGTGAGACGGAAGCACAGAGCCCCGTAGCAGGCTTTGCTCACCAGAATGGCTTGAATCGATTGATTGGTTGAATAAAGATTGATAAAGATTGAACTAGTCGGCGGGCGATGTTTTGGGACGCTCCACCGAAGGTATTAGAAATTCTTCGGAATAAGCTTAGCTGAGGAGTCCATTGCGCCTTCAACTGTCGAAGCCATTCTGAAGCTCCTCCGGACTCGTGGACAACAATGCCCAGCACTCTGCTCCACCGTTCTGGGGCCCGCTGGAGTGTTTGACCTCCCATGGTGAGAGCAACTAGGGCTTGCTCTTCTGGCCTATCTATAATGATGATAAAGTTGGTTTTTGCGAAGGAAACTTCCATTCCTGTAGCGGGGAGGAGACTGGTAAACGTATCAAGAGCTTGTTGAAGACTATCCACAGGGCTTTCTGTCGAAGAATGATCCGCAGCTTCGGTACATATAGTGACATCATCGGCATATGCCTTGCCGTGGACGCCGGGGATAGCTGCAACCCCTCGCAGAAGCTTAGTCATTACCAAATTGAACAGAGTGGGAGATAGGATGGCCCTCTGTGGAATTCCTGAACGGTTGTGAAAGTGTAGAGTGTCCTGCCGTCCAGAGCGGATTTCAAAAGTCCGGTTGGCCAAGAAACTCCGAACAAAAGTGTTCAGTCTCTTGCCCGGGTAGGCATCCGCCAGCGCCTCAAGAACAGCTACGTGAGTGACTGTGTCATAATCTTTGCGGAGATCCAACGCAACCATGACGTGCGGGCGCTTGTGATTTGTTTTCCGTAATATACGCCGCAGGAGAAACAGGGAATCATGCGTCCCTAGATTGTGCCGGAACCCAGTTTGACAGGAATGGAAATACTCAGCTTCCTCCTCAAACTAATGATTCAGTCTAGTCACTTCCATCAAGAAACCCTCGGAAACCAACGGGGAGGATGTGGTAGGTCATTGAAACAGATTAAGAATTTGGAGAGGAAGAATGAAATTGGAGAAAAAAATGCCCGCCGGGTGAGATCCGAACCCACGCCCTCCAGAATACCGGTCTGGTGCGATGACCTCTACGCTACCGGCGGGGCTATTTCCCCCTCCACTTTCTGGGGTATGTATGTTAACGTATTTTTGCTTGCTCCGATTTGGGGTGGTAGCCAGTGCCACTAGGACTACTCGGGGTGAAGGGGACCTTCTTTTTACCCCGGTCTGTGACTCGAGTGTCTACGACATGTCAAGAGTGGTCGATCAGCGTTGAACCCTCTTAAGCTCCCTATGGCACCGAGACTGTCAGAACAGAGACCCTCGCTATGCATGTAGCGAATCAGAATAGGAAATGAGGAGCTCGTTGAAAAATAAGACAGACATAAGGGTTGGCAGTCAAGAAAACCTAGGAAAGCAAAGGGAGAATGTGGTAAGTCATAGAAACTGATAAACAATTTAAAAAGTCACAAAGAAAGTGGAGAACAAATTCCTGTCGGGTGCGATCCGAACCCACGACCTCGAGAATACCGGTCTAGTGCGATGACCAGAACGCTACCGGCGGGGCTATTTTCCCCTTCACTTTCACTTGCTGCTTTCTGGGGTATTTATATTAAGGTTCATATTATATATATATATATATTGTGTGGTTAGGAAAATAAAGGGCAAAGAACGCCGGCAGTCAACAACGCCGAGGGAGGCATCGGAAGATAGTTACCCCTTTTTCACTGCGATGAGTAAGGTTTACGCTGCAAACTCATGTAGGCAAGAAAGGGACGATCAACAGGCGTCCTGAGTACGGGAAGAACCCCGCGTCCAAATTGATGTCGGATGCCTTACCAAGACGAAATGTAGTATAACAGGAGCAGGCATTCAAACAGGAAATCCTGGTACTAAAGAAAAGTAAGAACGCAAAGCTGCTTCGGATATCCTTGTATTTCAAATTGGCACCATAGCTTTCTCCTAATCAAAATGTTTTCTGCCTCTCCTTTTGGGAGTGCGGAGTTCAAAAGCGTTTATTCTTTCTGTTGCAGACAAACTGCTTTTGCGATTACGTCAAGACATTCTCCAGATACACCGATGACCTGATAACGTATAACGGGCCTTTCTGCGGTACATCGCCGCCCAATGCCTACACTTCGTATGAGAACCACCTTGTACTCGAATTTAAAACAGACTTTACTGAACCAGGGCCCGGGGTTCTCCGCCGTCTACACAAAAAGTGAGTGGAAATATTTTTTCGCGATTGATAGCAGAGAGTTTTTTGTAGAAGTTATTATTATCAACCCACAAAAAAAAACATAGGTGCTTGTGTACGTACCCGAAGACGTAGCTGACTGTCACCCTGGCGAAAACAAAACGCTTGAATTGTGTTTATACCCCGCGTTAGTTGGTGCATTTGCATACAAACTGCATCTAAGAAGGGTAAACACAGAAATGCAGCGACCTCCCGATTTTAAAGACTAGAGCCTTGGAATCCCAATTACTGCGTGCATCTGAATATTGGACCAGATTACGCTGGACGCAGAAATACACCTTACGCGCAGAAGCTAGAACCCAGTGGGTAAGAGAGTGAGTGAGTGAGTGAGTGAGTGAGTGAGTGAGTGAGTGAGTGAGTGAGTGAGTGAGTGAGTGAGTGAGTGAGTGAGTGAGTGAGTGAGTGAGTGAGTGAGTGAGTGAGTGAGTGAGTGAGTGAGTGAGTGAGTGAGTGAGTGAGTGAGTGAGTGAGTGAGTGAGTGAGTGAATAAACTTTATTTATACGTGCTTCAGGCGCTGATGGTAGTGCGCCCGCCCGGTTTAGGGCCTCCTCTAATCCGAGAAGCCTTGGTCGGCGCTGGCTGCCCTGGCCCTCTTCACGAGGCTAGCATAGAGCTGCAAAAGCCCGGTGGTACGTGAGGCCGAAACAAACAGGTTGATTCGAACCGGCCGCGTTTTATGGCATTTAGAGAGCCATGTAATATGTTGGGGAAAACGGAAAACAATGGAAAACACTCTAGAGGAGCACAACAACGCGAGGAGGTTGCTGAAAACCACCCAATAAGATTAGAACAAGGCCCCTGCGGTCTGAGCTTTAGAAATGCATGCGGGAGGGCGCACGTCTTCAACGTAGCCCTGTCTCACGACACTTTTGCTGCACTTTATTTGACCACAACGTCGTGGTCGTTCGCAGTATTGCAGCGGCGAGATCGACGCAGATGCTCTAATCTGAACATTTCTGGATGCTTGCGGCCCGTGAACTGCCGGAAAATGTTATTTTTTAAAGCGACGCTTTGTATGTCTCGGGTATGGTGTTCAATGTCACTCCAAAACGCCCTGCTGGAAAGCCAAATTTACACAATGGGTTTCAGAAAACGATGGTAATGACAAGTGAGGGTACATCAAGCAAGTGTCCGTTTGCGCCATTCAGACACAGTCGAAGCAGTTTCGTGTTTTACCATCTTTTTCTTACGAAAGGGGCTTTGATTTCTAAGTGTCATGAATAGAATATTAGAAATGGCTGCCCACAAGTCAATTAATCTTTTGTTCAAATTGTAATGCAAGTGCCCTACTGAAAAGTTCCGTATATACGGAATTATGAGAATACGGAGTGGTATTCCCCCAAGCGTAATGAATGCATGTATTATTTCCACAAACACGGGAATTGTATGAGTTCACACAATGTGAATGCTTTGCACGGTTTTCGTGTTTTTATCTTCAATAATAAGCAAAATGACGCTCCGTATGATTTCCGTGTACTCCGTATATACGGAATTCATACGGACAATGATTTCATGGTTCTAGTGATCATACGTACTTAAAACAGATGTCAAATTTTTCAATAGGCATGTACAATTTCATTTTCATGTGCTTCTCAAAAATATGTCTTGTTTTGTGTAGGCTTTGTGTCATGCTAGGAATGTACTCCGCATTCCTATAATTGTGTATATACGGAACGTTTCAGGAGCGTGGTGTCCCAATGCAAGTTCACCGTGGCCAAGAATTTAACACTGAGATCACTACTTAGCCCCAGCCACGCAATATGTGAGGTCATCAGCTAATTAAAACTAGTCCATATTATAATTTTACCAATTATGGGTGTTTTTTTACCCTATTTTAGTTGCATATGTTGTACCTCTGATAAGGCTGCATCTGCATCCATCCAAAACAAGATAGTAAAGGCTTTTTATTAAACACACTCGGAGGGGTTTCAAGCCCGGACCCGCAGAGAATCATGGAAAGAAAGAATCAGGCAACAAGGGAAGCCCGCTAGGAAAGAACGCGAGTAAGTATATAGCACAACGGGCTATTTTAACACGCCCCATTGGTAATGCTTAGGACATATTGGCATGCATTTTTGAGATTCTTGAAAACCCCTCCGCCTCGGGCTGTGTGGTATTTGTTGGTTTTCAAGCGGTAAACACTTCTTTAAACGCGAATCATCTTTACACTCAAGTGCAATTACAGAAAAACAGGTCTCTAAATCTAGTTACCCTGTTGCAGCTACATGTGCAGGAAGAAATTAGAGTGGGAGAGGAAATCTACTGTACCACCCAGCTGTGCCACAAAAATAAAAAGAAGACAAACCTTTTCTGAGATCAACAGCCCGAAAGAACGGGACAACAGAGGAGTAGACTAACACAGCGTTGACTAACAACTGAAGCTTTATTTTTGCTGGACAGCAATAAATAGGAAAAAGGATGGTGACACGTGATGCTAGACTAAACAAAAAAGTTTTACAAACAAAAACGAAATGCCACGCCGTTTAAACACAGTATTCGGCACAGCTAAAGCAGACCAGCACAAAGCATCCACCACATATTGGAGGCTCCTCCGCCCGTTGAATCTGCTAGCTATCTAAAGAGATAGCTAGCTAACTCCACGGGCGGGGGAGCCTTCGATATGGGGTGGACTGTTAGATAGCTAGCAGATTCCACGTGCGGAGAGCCTTCGATATGTGGTGGACTGTTAGATAGCTAGCAGATTCCACGAGCGGAGGAGCCTTCGATATGTGGTGGGCTGTTAGATGACCTAGCAGAATTCCACGTGCCGAGGAGCCTTCGGAATAATGTGGTGGGACTGTTAGATAGCTAGCAGATTCCAAGCGGAGGCGGAGCCTTTCGATATGTGGAGGACTGTTAGATAGCCTCAGATTCCACCTGCGGAGGAGCCTTCGATATGTGGTGGACGGTTAGATAACTAGCAGATTCCACGTGCGGAGGAGCCTTCGATGTGTGGTGGACTGTTAGATAGCTAGCAGATTCCACGGGCGGAGGAGCCTTCGATATGTGGTGGACTGTTAGATAGCTAGCAGATTCCACGGGCGGAGGAGCCTTCGATATGTGGTGGACTGTTAGATAGCTAGCAGATTCCACGGGCGGAGGAGCCTTCGATATGTGGAGGACTGTTAGATAGCTAGCAGATTCCACCTGCGGAGGAGCCTTCGATATGTGGTGGACGGTTAGATAACAAGCAGATTTCACGTGCGGAGGAGCCTTCGATATGTGGTGGACTGTTGGATAGCTAGCAGATTCTACGGGCGGAGGAGCCTTCGATATGTGGTGGACTGTTAGGTAGCTAGCAGATTCCACGCGCGGAGGAGCCTTCGAAATGTGGGGGACTAAAGCAATCAGGAATTTAAAGCATTTAATATTCGTCAGAACTGTGTGTTAAGGGATGATCAGAAAAGAAAATGTTGACAAAGATAAAACGATAACGTCGAGTCGTAAAAAAAAGAAGCAAAAGAAGTTCGATAGATGGAATCTCTTTGTTCAGAAACTCAATTTAAGCAAGAAACGTTTCAAAAATCAGCCTTCTTTCCAGAAGACAGAGGAGTCATCTTAACAGCAAAATGGTAAGAATAGTTCAGTGCATCAACAGCCTAAGAAACTGCTTTATGTGATTGTAAAAGGATCATAACTTAACCGAGTTGTTAATGCAGCATATTGGAAAGATGCAAAAAAGTCGTCGGCCAACCATTTTTACACTTGTTTCGTTGCAACATTATTTTGTGCCGTTGGAAGAACATATTTAATCCCTTTTGTGCGTTTCTTGCACTGCTGAACCAATCACCGTTGTTAAGATGCCCTGGGGTGACTATACGGAACCCTCAATGACATACTCTCCCGTGAAACAAAAACAGACATGGTAAATTTTGTTTGCGAACAATGCAGTGTAATAGCACATACGTATATAGTTCTGAGTGCTTTTTGCAAACTTTTCGCTTATATATAGCCGTTCTTACGAAGAATGGCGAGTAGTTTCGGATACAATAGAGCACGTTACTTATACTGTGCTTTAAGGCAGAATAAAGGACACAGCTCGGTCTTTTTTTCTCGCATCATAGATGCTCTAACATATTAACAGTAAATATTGCATAGTTTAGGGGCCCCTCCACGTTCTGATATGTAAGGCAGTGGGCAGGTTATTTACACGAATAATGGCACCACATTTGTTAGCGTTGAACATCTCATAATTTGGCGGTTTTGTTTGGGGCGTGTGTGTACCAGCTTTGCACTGCTCCAGACTAGAGAGAAACCACAAAATGGTCGCCTGAGTTCCTGTTATCTTCTTCAGGGAATTTTCTGCAGTAAACTAGTTCTTCTGGTTGTCTGCGGTCATTCGGAGTAATATATTTTTAGTAGTGTTGCTTTTGTGTACCAGCAAAAATTTCCCTTGGGTACTAAAATATTGTTACTTTGAAATACTTCGCTGAGAAAAGTAATGTACTGTGCTTTTTTTCATATTGAATACAAAACACATCAGTATAAACCTGAAATCCGCTCACAAGGCAGCCGGAGGTACCTGAAAAATGTTTCTTAAACAAGAAAAAGAACACTGCGAAATGCACAAAAATCTCCTGACATATCGTCCTTGGAAATAAAGAATACCCTCGGACCTTCGTGACTTGCACATGGTCGGTTGTGACAAGAGCGAAGACAAGTGGACCACCCTTGTAACACAAAAGGTACCGCAATATATTCGGTTTTCTGTTTGGGCAACATCGTCCTTGACGGAAAGCGGTAAATTTTACCGGCCTTTCTATTGCACACGGATAATGCAGCAACAGTGCAGTTTAGCTCGTCATAGTGGCGTTTGTCCTGCAGCCAAAGTAAATAGGAAGAGCATGTGGACATCAATATATGGTGACCACGTTTTTAATGCTGTGCTTGTGATTCTGCAGAACCCTGTGGTGGTGTATTCTCGGATATGAAAGGAATGGTCAGAAGCCCGCGTCACCCTCAGTATTATCCACGAAACAAGAGGTGCACCTACGAGATTGTTGCTTCTCCTCGACACTGCATCATTCTCAGCTTAACACGTTTCGACCTCAAGTACAAGGTTTGTTCACGATACAAAAAACACCGCCTTAAGAACATCACAATTCTCGGCTTTCGTTTGCGGCATCTAATGCCTGTAATTATAGAACTGGACCTCTTTTTTCGGCACAAATATTCTGCATAGGGCGTTCAGCATTTTAAACCATAGTTGCAGTTTAAGTATTAGACAACATAAAAAATGAAGTGTCGTAAATATTAGCCCTTCCCCGAAAGTATGGGAAGTGAAGAAAATTGGTGTAGCAACTATTGCGACACCACCGGGGAAGGTTGTAATTTAAAATGCTTGAGGGTAATATTATATTTACCCCACAAAAAAAAAGTATTTCACCAAAAGTGTCGTCTTGCCATGCAAAGGTTGTCCCTTTGTTACCTTCTGTGTTTTACACTCCCATATTGAATGCCAATACGTGCAGCTTACGGCTACGTTCTGCAATATTCACATAGTAAATAAGCAGCATTCAATATAAAGTTTGTTTTTGTGCATATAAAGATTAAACGAGGTTTCCTAAGGTTAGAAAAACCTATGCGAGCCAACGAAATTACATTCAGGTGTTTTACACGACTTCTCAATTGGTTGCAACCTTGTCCGGCCATTCATCACGGCCGAAATCTATTTGAATTTAGGGCTGTGTATTTTGTGTAGTTAGTAGAAGGGAAAGAAAAGAGTTGTTGTGAAACAGTAAGTACGCTTTCTCTGCCATTGTTCATTAACCATTCGAAGTTCGCTCAATAAATTGGTACTCTAGCGTCTGCCCTCCCACTGCAGTTACGTTGCCACCCTCACTCCTTTTCTTGGCTGATGACAGAGATATTTAAGAAGATTTCGTAACCAACGGGAAAAGCAGCACTGTATTACTGCACAAACTGTATCACTTTTTGAATAAGATTTCTCACCTCACTTGACAATTTTTAGATTTATCGTCACGTCCCTGATGAAACGTTGTCGGTATCTTTACAGACGATTTCGTAATATTTTCTGCAAAATTTTACTTTGATTTTAATTTATGCTTGATGTCCCATTAAATTTGCAATATGTTTGCGGTGTTCGACATTGCTTCAATTATATTCGGATCGTGATAGTATCACTGAAGAGAATTTTTCCTGATCATTATGGAATCGTATCTATGTGTGTAACAGCCCATATCAAGTACGCGAGAGCATAGTGATGTCGATAGTGGCGGGTATGACTAAATACAGTCTACTAGTCTGGCTTTCTTGTGCATCAATCGTTTGCCGTCACATTTTCGCATTCGAAGTCTTAATATGTAACGGTGTGGTGTGGACAACTATTTATTTGAGCGTTAGTTGTCATGCATACTCACAGGGACAATGTACCTAAGGTGAAAGCCATCGAGGAATATTAGGGGCTACGCCGCCTAATAGAGTTTTCCGTCAGGTAATGCCACACCATAGTCCTGCTCCCCCCCCCCCTCCCTCACCTGGTGAGGCCCGACAATGCGCAGTCCAATCTCGTAATTCGCCCTACAGGAACACTTCAGGGTTACTGGAGGTGTCTTTAGTTCCTGGCTGCAATTTAGTGTGATGCTCTTGAACGGTGCAAACTCTTCAACACGGTGGAAAGGCACAGACGCAAAATCAAACTTAACGGACACCATGTGTCAATATATTTCTTTCTATGGATAATCGATTGTTTTCTCCTCCGTTTTGTTCGCAGTCTGACTGCTCCGACGACAGCCTCCATGTCTACAGCACCGCGTTCAATGGCACCGTGAACAATTATGGGCGAAGTTGCGGTAGCAGAGCCCCAAGCAACATCACTTGCGAAGGAACCAAAGTTCGCATGGAGCTTAAATCGGGAAGCCACGGCGAGCATACCGGTTTCCTTCTCGACTATCAACAGGGCAAGCTATTTGTTATGTATTTATCCATTCAAGTTGAGTTGTATTTTTATCGCCATCTATACCTTGAGACCTACATGAAAACGTTTCCAGTATGCCGAGTACAAAATTGTCACGACATGATCAGGAGATTATTAAGCTAAATCCATGACGCATGAATTCATACAGAAGTTATGCAGATGTCATATTTTTATGAAGAGTAAAGTGTAAATATTAAGTATAGGGACGAATCACTGAATTGTTGCCCACTAACGTTTGTTTATTAATACATTGATAAAATACCAAAGCTGCCAAACTTCTTTATTCTGGCAGAAAAGTCATGTCTTTTTTCATCAGAAAAATCGGCCGGTGTTCGAAATAAAAGCTGTAGTTTCATATATCTGAATGTATGCCAACAAGCATACACAGACTAACATTACCATACGTTATTTATTTTAAATAGTTTGGCACATTGGTATTCTTACCATAACCGAACCTGGGTCTCCAAACTATTAGGTGGGTGATTTGTCATCACCCATCATCAGCATGTCGACCGCGGCACAAGAGGTAGCGTAGTGCGTGCAGCGATGACTTTATAACGGGTGATATGTCACCATTACGCACGTGAGTAGAACAGCGTAACCCAGCCTGCCCGAACAAGGTTCTGGGGTAGCTGACACTTCCACTTACGTCAGTTTTCTTTCTGAACCTTTCACGTCGAAAAACAAAACAATCAGACCAAGGAAAGAAAGCAGACTGATTTATAAGTAAATAAGTCTTTCCTTAGTACCGCCAAGCAAGGTATATTTAAGAAAACGAAAACGTTGCGTTAAGCAGACCTGGATAAAGAAGACAAGAAACGGCAGGTACAGGAGTCAACCTCCAACTTTCAAGTTTTCTAAATGATATTGATTTTGTCTTCTGAGAACGCAAGCAGTCCTTAACCTTCCAAACATTTGATAAAAAACTGAGATTACACAATGAGCTAAACCAGCCGCAAGAAGCCAGGAGGTAATATGAAGTGTAGGCCCTTATAAAACAAAAATTGAGGCAACGATAAAGTATGCGCCAGGCTTGTGACCTACATACAGCGTCACCAGACTTATGAGAACATCATGTTAAGAGTAAAGAAAATGACGTCAAAGAATTGGCTGAAGATTTCTATACTTCCTGATGCAGAAGGTGTGCGGAGCGTGAACTGTGGTGTTTTCGGTCAAGGGCAATAGCAGCTGCGTCTCAGAAAGTGATCGCGTGATCAACGAGCGCATGGCTAGTCTACCACTATCCCGCAGCTGGTTGCTTGCGCCCAGCACGTTATTGGAAATAGCCCTTTCACCTCCCTCAAAAATGTCACGAGGTTGGGATGTACTACGCAACGAGGGGGACGCCAAAGGACCAATATCCGTACAGCACGCAGCGTGTTCTGGGCTTCTGTGCCGCGTCCTCGGCATAGTGCCCTCCCCCTGATACTTTCGGCATATTTTCACACTCTGCTTTCTTGCGGGCTTCCGATAAGATCAGCTAACAGAAGACCTCTTGAAGGATGGCGGGCAAAGTGTACTAGTAAAACTGGCAAAACTTTACACGCAATGCGTAATCACCGCGAGTGTCCCGGAATCTTGAAAGAACGGGAACCACGTCCTAATCCATAAGAAAGATGACATCAAGGACTTGAGAAATTACACGCCGATCAGCTTACTGTCAGTCGTGTACAAGGTACTTACCAAGGTGATCGCTAACAGAATTTCTGCCACCTTAGATATTAGTCAACCTGAAGAACAAGCATGGTTCCGCAAAGGCTATCACACGATCAATGAGGGGATAGAGAAGTGCGCGGAGTATACTGAATCTCTATATATTGCTTTCATAGACTATGAAAAATCATATGGCTCGGTCGAAACTTCAGCAGTCAATCAGGCACTACGAATCCAGGGTGCAGACGAGCATTATGTAAGAATACTAGATTATATTAACAGTTGGTCCACAGCTACTGTCATCCTCCATAATTAGAGAGTAAAATACCTATAAGGAAGGGCGTCAGAGAAGGATACACAATAATGTCTCCAATGTTATACACAGCACGTTTACAAGAAGTATTCAGAACATTGGATTGGGAGCAGGTGGGAGTAAAGGTTCATGGATAATACCTCAGTAACCTAATACTTACTGATGACGTTGCCTTGCTAAGTACCTCGGGGGACGAATTTCAAAGCGGGGTTACCGCACTGGACAGAGTAGGACAGTGGGCCTAAAAATTAATATGCAGACAACTAAGTTATGATTATTAAACTCGACACAGCACAGCCGTTGGATATAGGTGGGGAGGAAGGAGCAGTGGTAAGGAAATATATCTACCTATGCCAAGTTGTGAACCCACGTCCCAACCATGAGGCAGAAATAAGAACGGGAGGGAGTGCATTCGGGGGGCATTCTCAGATAATGAATGGCAGCATACAATTCTCCCTGAAGAAGAAAGTGTACCACAGCTGCATCTTACCTGTACTCAAGTACGGGGCAGAAACTTGGAGGCTCACTAAGAAGGGTCAGCGTATATAGAGGACGAATTAGCGAGCAATGGGACGGAAGATGATAGGTGTAAGAATAGGAGACAAGAAGGGAGCGAAGTGGATCCGGGAACAAACGCGTGCTAAGGACGTATTAGTAGAAATTAAGAACAATGGGTGTGGGCAGGGCATGGAAGAAGAAGGCAAAATACCCGTTGGTCATTAAGGGTAACAGAGCAGTTCTGTAGAGAAGGCAAGCGTGGCAGGGGGTGGCAGAAAGTTAGGTGAGCAGATGAGATGAAGAAGTTTGCGGTTATAAATTGGTCGCTGTTGGCACAGGAGCAGGACAATTGGGGTATAATGGGAGAAGCCTTTTCCCTGCAGTGAGCGCAGATAGGCTGGTGGTGGTGGTGATGACGTTGATGTTGGTGATTTCGTCAAATAAAGCGGCTTTTAAGGGAGTTCAACGTTTTGGTTTGACAGTTTACATGTCTGCACACAGGTATACTATCAAGGTACCTCATTATCACTCATAGGTATGAGCACCGGCTTGTAACCACAAGTTTTTCATTACAACGATATCTCAAAATAACCAACAATTTTGGGTGGTCGCGCGTAATTCGTTATATCGATATTCGACAGTGTATAGGATGTGAAATTGGTCTATTTGAGCTAAAGTGAAAGGGGGACCAGCGAACGTCACCATAAACAAGAAACTCAGACACCTAAAGCACCGTAGCTACGATGGCCAAGCAGAGTGTACCGGTATCTGACGGACGAAACAGCGGACACATTTTATTTCGTGGCTGTGCACTTAATTGGGATCACGGCGGCTCCGCAGTTTCTTCTGCCTTTCACAGATGCCACAACCACACCTTCGCCATGCGCTTGTGACATTATCCGAGCGCCTTACGAAGCTTGTTATGTCTTCCTGCCTTGTGCGTGCTGTGTGCGGATGGTTGAGAGGGTGTTTAGAGACCCGCCGGCGGCCTCCTAGAAACCAATTCTCAGTGCCACGGATAGAGAGAGGGCTCAGTGGTCTTGCATGGGCGCAAGGGAGATTCGCGGCGGTACGTTTAGGTAACTATTTGTTTGCTGCAACCGTCGAATGTACGCTGCGACGACGATGCCGTTTTTTGGGCGATGGGCACTGACTATCGAGCCGACACAATAGTACCACTGCTCCGCTGCTTTACCAGAATTTTCTCGAGGTCAAATTGGGGTTAATTTGTTTCTGTGCTTCTTTTTCTGCAGTATATACCGAGTGCGCGGTTAACAACGGCGGCTGCAAGCACATATGCAGACCAAATATACCAGGAAACCATACTTGCACCTGCCGTACAGGATATTTGCTTCATCCAGACGACCGCGATTGCAAACCTGGTAAGATAAACTAAGCAATGTTTATAAACACCACTGCACTGGTTGCGTTAGGTAAACGATAATTTATATTTATATTTCTGTCGAACAGTGAGTTTCAGTCCAACAGTATTCTTACTGACTCACTGGTAGTTTTGTGGACTGCTAGTGGCCCATCTACATGACGATTTAGTCACCCTGGCCTGGAAACTCATGGGTGTGTTTTATATCACCCACTGGCGGCTCTTCGAGGAATTCACACGGGACTTTCTAGCAAAAAGACTCACAAGAGTACCAGTTGTCACAAGCCAATTTTTACTCCCCGACCAGGTGACCTATTGTTGGGTCATGATTTATTTATAAAGAGAAAAGGGGATACGGGAAAAGAAAAGATAGAGAAACAAAAGTGCGATGGTGGATAAGCCAAAGGTGAAGGATTTCACCGGAGGGTAGAAAGAAATGAACGGGAGAAAATGAACCATGTTCTCAGCTGGATGCCAGTGACAGGAATCGTGCAAAATAGGAAAGATGGTTTTATGAACAGAAAAAAAGTGGCAGAGGAGGGCAAGAATAAAAAACGAAGAGAAGAGGCAGAAATGGGTTTAGCAAGGGTGGTATGTCCGAAAAAAAAGGAGAATAGAAGAAAGGGTAAGGGGAGAGAAAAGACGAAAAGAAGAAGAAAATTGGAGAGATTAGAGCGATGGAAGGAGTTTAAAAAGACCTAGGGGGAATAGAAAAAGAAGGAAGATGGGGGAATCAGCTCAGAAAAAATCGGCTCGGATAATTTCAGGGGATGGCACAATGGCAAAGAAACTGCGGGGCCAGAACAACACTTACATCTTTCGGGCTTATTTGTTGTGTCCCACATGTATCAGTTAAAATGGTAATTTCGCGGTCTGGTGCCCACTCGGAAGAAATCAAAACAGCGCTGAGAAACGGGAAAAGGAAAGAAAACACAACGTATGGGGTGGCTTTGTCCGCGGCCGGCGACAAAATACTAAAGCCAAAGAAGAAAATCGTGCGCCCCTCCGTCTAACGCCACGATGGTTGAACGCGAAGCTTTCTTGTGAATAATTTCTTGGTTGTAGTCTGAGTTTGGGCTGAGTTTCAATCATGTCGTAAGGCAGCAATAGGGTAGACGCCGGCTCCATAACGAGAGGGACCCAGTTTCGATACCGGACTACAAGGGCGGTTTTTTTAAATTTTACGTTGCCCACGATCATTCGTCGTCATCCTCAGAGAAAGACGGCTTTTATGCAGGCCGTTTTCGCGTTACAGACGCAGTCAGCGGGAACACTAAAGCTTCGCTTTAAAAGGCAGCCGACATGAGACCACGACGAGCATAAGTAATTAGGAAATACAAACATAAAGGAACAATACAAGTGGTAATGAACACGCAGTAAGCACTATACATACAACAAAACTGCCAAACACGTAGAAAATATACCAGTAGGGAAGCAAGGCCAGTAACAGACTGTACAGCTTAGTTTTCAAGAATAGAGAGAAAGCACCTACTTGCTAACTAAGGTTGAAGAGACATGCTTACGCGAGCACTTTGTGCCTTAGGAATTACCTACGGAAATGAAGAAAAAAAGGGGTATTATATAAGATTGGTGAATTTCAGGCTCACATTGCCTGTGATAAGTTCTTGCAAACCTACAAAGTCTTCATAGCTGTGGAAGACTTTGGGCGTGGTGAAGCCGCATGAAAGCTGCAGCGTACGGTGCCACTAAAATTTTTCATACCAGCCATTTTCCTACATGATAATGGTCTTTTCCTTTGGTGGTTCCAATAACAAGTGTTTCTTCTTGGCCTTCGAACAAGGTCGCACAAGCTGTTGGCGAGGGCTAGCTATGCGTAGAGGTCGTGGAATATGTCTGCAAACAATCCGCTGTTGCGATGCAGTAGAGGTACAACGGCAGCACCTCTCTTTGCGCCTTTGGTTCTTAATAACTTATGCATATAAAATGGCATACATAAGCGAAAAGTAGCTTACAGCAATGAAGGGCATATATTGAAGTTGCTTGATGGGAATGATATAAATCCTCATGATATTTTTAATCTGATAACAGCAGACTGAAATGACACCGGTGTAGTTTGCCTTTGTAAACACAATCGTGTAGCTGCCCAGTGCTTGGTGGGCGTCCTGTACACCTCGTGCATAACATGATTAAGACATTTTCATAGGTTTTGCACGTTTTCTTTGCTTACAGCTGTGTATTCAAGGAGGGGACTCTTGGTTAGGTTCTTGGCAGGAGCGATTTGTTCCAAGGTGAACAGGTGGCCTTGCGTTCCTTCGTGGTTGGAGACCACACAGTTTGCTCCTCAGGAAGAATAACTCGCAGCCCACTGTACAAATAGCTACTCTTCAAACGCACCGGTGTGGCCCAGTAGAAAAGGCGTTGTGCTACTTAGCCCAAGGACGCGGGTATGACTCACGGCCGTTGCGGCCGCTTTTCTGAAGGAAGTGAAAAGCGAAAACGTCCGTGTGTTGCAGGTTTCAGACCGCAATAATTATCCCTAGGTAGTCAAGATAATTCGGAGCCCTACATTACAGCCCCCCTCATCGCCTCTGTCGCGTCGGCCCATTAAACTTCGTAATCAATCATTCTCTTCCATTCTGTTGTGTGAAAAACGGCGGTTTGTTTGTGATCGTTATGATGTCGCCAGAATATGTGGGCGTGGTGTTGGTCCCCACACTCAATAGAAAGCATCATTATTGTGGAGCGGGGGATATTCAGCATATAACGCAAGCCGTCACCCACCATGCACAAGCCCGGGTACCGAAATTTGGTTTCATCCTGAACAGATGTACAAACCTGCCATGTTTCGCTAACAAACCGCTATATAAAAGAACCACCTTACTAAGTGTGGTGCTATGTTAGTGCCAACTAACATATTAATATAAAGGCGAAAACAAACGTGGTTTTCGCTTTTACATTATCAGAACGTTTAAGCATCCTCATACATTCGTTGAACATACGCGGTTTCGAATGAAACGTCTGCTCTACTTTTTTGTAGAATGCTAATTTACGGAAGCCAATAGTAATTGTAAAAGTGTAGAAAAATTACCATATATACTCTCGTGTGGGTGTAAAAAATTGTCCACCAAACGGACAAACCATACACAAGGCTGTCATTCATTCTCAGTTGGAAAGCATACACTAATAGTGTTCAAAGTTTGATTGATTGATTTGAGTGTTTAAAGTGCCTACGAGGAGGGGTGCCGGAGTAGACGGCTCCGGATTAAATTTCACCGCCTGGGGATCTTCAACGGGCGCTGAAATCTCGAACACATGGCCTTTATTTCTTTTTCACCTCCATCAGAAAGCGGCCACGGCGGCTGGGCATCTAACCCGCGTCCATGTACTCAGCGGCACAACGGCATAGCAACTAAGTACCCGAGGGGGGTGTATGGTTCAGAGTTGAAAAAAAGTTAACAGTCATGTTGGTGCTGTTTTACGGATATACAAGACTTTGCACCTTCTTTTGAACAACCTTTGGTTTCAAGTAACGCTTTTTGTCTTTTTAAGAATAATAACCGGCCAAGTTGTCATGGAAACGTCACCTAATTACTTTTGCACATTTAACATGATGTTTCTTTCCTCCTATGCCAGAGAACCTTGAAGGGAAGATTGTACAGCTGACCAGTCTGACACAACAAAACACGTTGCTGGTGTTTTCTTGGAAATGGAGTGATGGCGTGGTGCCCAGCAAACTCTCGGGATATTATTTCAAGGCGGTCTCCCCTGGCCATACCTTTCAAACAACACTACCATCTACTCTGTGCAACTACACGGCTCGCGAACTCTATCTTTATACAGAGTACGAGGTCACTCTGTGGCCACACTACGGAAAAAACGGTCAATCTTCTGAAAGGCTGGGCAAGCCTATCACGCTTAGCGTACGGACTCCTGCTTCAGGTAAGGATATGATGAACTGAGCAATGCATTGTACTAAGCGTTCTGCTGTGTCATACTGCGCAGCAAAGGTGTCTGGCCCACTCATGGCACGACTTTCCTGCTTGAAGAGTAAAAAAGCCTGCCAATAAGCTTTTACGCACGTAAATATAATTATTTGTCTCGTAGAAAAGTGATGCGCTGACTAGTAAAGCTTTTCACTGGCATTGCTGCTAGTATCACTCGAAAATGATGATGATGTTAGGATTTTATTGGCGCAAGGCCAACTAAGGGCAAAGAGTGCCAAACAAAAGTCTGTTCACGAGAGTGACATGAAAGTAAAAGTAAAGCATTTCAGTAAAAATAAACAAATAAAAACACGGCGTAATGAATATGACTGGTGTAAAGGGCCAGGATGTTCAGATGCATAATAAGAAATGATATTTAAAATTTTTACGCCGGTACGAAACTCAAATACGCCTTTGATTGAAAACATAAACTCGTCTCCAAAAAAGTATGACGGGTGTTGCGGAATATGCCCTGTGTACAGTTGTGGGAAGAGTTTGCGTCATGTTATGTCAAGTGCCTTGAATTGAATGAGTATGTGGATTACGGCTAGGGCCTTTCCACACCCGCTGCACATGGGTCTTGGAGATCCAGTGAGCAGGTGGGAGTGTGTTACATGTGCGTGGCGTATCTGTAACGTTTCCAATGCAACTTCAGTAGGTCTTTTGTTTGAATCGGTTATGTGTCGTCCCAAGTATGATTTTACAATGTGCAATTTTTTTGCTGTCTGTTCACTCGAATGTTTTGGCATGTCTTACGTGGTTGACGTTTTATGTGTGGTTTTAAGTCGGTGTAGGGTACTGTTGTTACGTGCACTGTGTTTGTGAGTGCAGCAGCGGCCATTTCATCGGCCGTCTCATTTCCCATGATCCCTGAGTGGACTGGTGTGATCCATAGGCTAACATAACCGTCCGAAGAACAAGATTAATGATGTAATTTCTGGAGTTTATCCGAGATGATAATGGCCGTACAGGGCTTAGGGAATCTGTGTAAATGACAGATTTTGGAATATGACATTTGAGAATGTGATTAAAAGCAAGTAAGATTTCATAGGCCTCTGCTTTGAATAGGCTACAAGTTACACTCACGGTCTCAGAAACATTAAAAATGGGTCCGTGCTCTGCATGTGACACGGCGGAGGCAGTTTTGGAGATGTTGCTGTAAACCTCTGTACACTGGTACTTCTCCTGTAGTGACCGAAAGTGCTGCAGAATAACATTTCTGGTACCCTATTTTTGTTTAGTTGCAGGAAAGACAAGTCACACGACACAGTGCGGTTGTGTCAGGGCGTGTCTATCATTAAAGTGGTAATACTCCTGTTAAGACACTATACCTTATACAGGGTGGTAATAAATTTATTTCTGATCCTGCATTTCAAGGATGTGAATATTTCGCCAGGAGTGGCCTGTAATGCATACCTGTTGTTTAGAAATAGAGAATTGAAATATTAAAAAGTTTGCCTGCAGCCCGCCGGCCAGAGGGTACTTGTAACAAATGACTGAGCTTTATAAGTGCAATAGTATCACTTCTTTGTAAAGTTCGCTGAAAGGGATAGAAGTACCCAAGGTAAATATTTCCAAGTGGCAACAAAAACAGAAAGTTTACAGAAACCAGAATGCAGCTCACTTTTTGGTCGAGTGCTAGTTTGTTAAGAAACAGTTGTTACTAAGAAACAGGGCACAGCAGATATGCGCACAGGTGTCGGGCTTCTCTTAGTGAAAGCGACGCAACGTGTTGTGCAAAAAATATTTTATTTTGAACTTTTTCTTTCGATCCTCGCAAATTTACAAAGCAAGTTACTATCAGTGCGTCATTTTTGTTTATGTCGTGCACAACTACTGTGCAGGGATTCGTTTGGGTTGATTATACGCCTATAAGTACGACAAATGTATTTCTGTGCGCAACGTAGAGGCTTCAAGTAGACCGACAACTTCGTCAACTGTCTCGCAGCCCCCTCAGCCCCGACTGCCGTCAAACTGTAGCCTCAGACCACCAAGCAAAGAACTGGCGAGGTGTCGGTAGCCATCTTCCCACCCAAGGTTTGGAATTCGAAGCTAGATAGCTTCCGCGTCCGTTGGAAGCCGTCTGATGCCGATGAAGCCATGGTGCGCATCGTAAACCTTACAGAGTCAATGGCAAGTGCATTGCGAAACAAGAATTACGTCAACATCACCTTGTTGGTTAAACCTCGACGCACGTACAACGCCTCCGTCAGCGCATGTGGTGTTCGAGACCTAAAGGAAACTCTAGTGGGACCCGAAACGGCGTCCACTTTTATAACCACTCCTTTCGGTAAAAGGTAGTTGTTAACATATCAGCAAACCGCGTTACGTGGTGCAGATATCCTGGAGATGTCAGCAGTCGACATTGCAAATGTCCAGGAGACGTATCGTTGGGGTCAAAATTACGTATACTCAACTTTGCTACAACTACAAAGAACCCATCAAAATCACGCGAAGGATAACGTAAAATGTACCTCTCATGGTACTTTTATATGCTGTTTATGGGATGTTACCTTAGTCGTACAGCTTATGGGTATTGTAGTATTACGCATGCAATACGTGTATGTATGTCTATTCTACATTGTATTGCTCTCTTTGGCACAAGCATTAGCGTGTTATATCCATGTGTAGCGTACGTTAGTGTGATATTGTTGAGATTAACCTGTATGCATTAGGTTTACATTTTTTATACATTAGTTGGAGCTTTGTAAGGTTGCCTACCTGTTATGGCCAATTGTACTTCAAATAAATGTCTTGCTAGCTATTCAGAGCAGTTTGCTGTTACTTGGCAACTGATATCTAGAGTAATGTGTTCCCATTTTGTAAGAGCTGCATATTGCATGAGGTCTCATATTTGAAGGGCCAAGCTCACCACAGACTCTTGCAGAAGCACACAAAGCAAAGCTCCAAACAAGAAATGTCATATCGAAAACGAGATCCAGTAAGTAACAGCAAACCAGTCCTGATCAGCACAAGTGTCCTTGATACTAAGGCAACCGCACTGGTGTCATCGAATTGAACCACACAGCACGGCTGTACACGCCTTCTGCAAACAAACTATCAGAAAAAAAACAAATAAAAAATTAACTGATCAAAATGGCAGTCTTGACAAGCTAGCTGTAAATACGTGCTGCTGGGCAGACAGAAACCTTTCAAAGAACACATAAAACACAAAAGAGTCCAGGTAAAACAGCTTATATTGACTTCAGCATTATGTAATACGTTTTCGCAACACAACCACTTTAATTTTGATGCCTATCTGCCCTGGCGTAAACGTTGCAGATTGTATAATTGTCCGAATAGCACGAATTTCAATGACAATAAAAAGGTCACCATGAGCAGAAAGATTGGCAGAAACTAGGAAAGAAAAAAAAAACATGTAAACCCAGGGTTCAAGAACAAGATAGTTGTGGAGCTTGAAATATCTCACACTAATTCAAATGGGTTGAAAACAATGAAAGTGTGGAAGCAGAAATGATTGAATGGTGGTTACAAGAACAAGGAAAATTTACGAAACTCTAAATAATTCACACCTAGTGAAAACATTGGGGAAGAATAAAAGAAAAGCACCTTGAAAACACAGAAGTAGTGTTGAGTGGTGGTTGCGAGTGCCATACAAATATAAGCTACTTTAAACAAACCCACATCTAGGAAAATACTTTTGAACACTAGAAAAGGTGTATATACAGAAATGAGTGTATGGCGGTTACAAGAGTAAGTAAAAATTTACGTGACGAAATGATTCACACCTAGTGATATGGCAGGACAACAATAAAACAATAAAGAACTAGAGAAACAGAAATTATTGAATGCCGGTTAGGAATACAATACAAAGCTACAACATTCCAATATGTCCCACAAAGTGATATGATTTCGGAACAAAAAAAAAAGCGGGAAACACAGAAGTGAATAATAATAGTTACAACGAGACAGATTTACGCGACTACGTAATGCACATCAAGTGACACGATCAAAGAACAATAACACACAAAAAAATGCATGGAAGCACAGAAGTGACTCAATGGTGGTTCAATGGTGCATGCCTCCTTCAGTCCGTTATGCTAGAGATTCTTGAACAGTTTGCGTTTTTTTTTGTAATGCTAGAACCTGCCAACATGGTTGCAGACCGGATTGGTCGGAAAGTGTGTACAGATTTCATGGTCAAAGGCTTAAAGAAATTTAATACCTCTTCTAGCAACAAAAATTAAGAAGCCGCAGGTTGTCGACAAAGCTGATATTTGCATAGGATGTGACTGACAATAAAAATCTGGGCCCTATACATTGTCTGGTGAAAGAATTTGGTGTCTGTAACGACACGAAGATATCAAGTTACACACAATGCAAGATGCCACTCGCCGGTGGGAAAAAGCGTGCTTCCATTTGTTCCCAAACCAGGAGAACTCCTGTGCCAAGTTGACCATCAACAGTAGCTTGAGCAGGCGCCTTGTGCCGACTGTGTCAGTAGCACCTCCCGTGCCAGTCAGTTCTTCAATCTAGGCATGGGTACAAGAAAACCTGTGTTCTGGTTATACAGCTTTTAACACTGGTAAAATACAGAATGGCAGCATACCATTAGCCCTGAGAGAGAAAACGTATGACAGCTGCGTCGTAGTGGTTCTCACCTACGGGGCAGAAGCTTCGAGGCACCTTAAAAAGGTCTAACTTACATTGAGGACTCGGCAGGCAATAGAACAGAAGAGGATGGGTGTAACATTAACGGACAGGAAGAAAGCGGAGTGGGCGAGGGAACAAACGCGTGTAACATATTAGTAGAAATTAAGAAGAAGGAATGGGTGTGAGCAGGGCATGTAATGTGAAGGCGAGATAACCGTGTGGTCAATAAAGGAGCCATGACGAGAATACACAAGTTTGGTTCATTCAAAAGACAGCCTAGTTAGAATCACACTGACACCACTTTTAACGTAAACTTCACTAAAAATAAGTGGACATAATTAGGAAAAAAGGGAATGGCCATGCGATCCACCACTAGGTCATTTCCTGCAACAGAACCTGTGATGTTATACCAGACAACTCTGCGATTGGCGGAGGGCGGAAAAAGTAAACGCAAACTAGGCAGCGCTTACAAGCTTGCCAAACGGCGCTTATAAGCTTGCCAAACGAGCTATTTGCGCTGAAATTTAGGTCACATTTTTTAAAGGCCGAAGATGGTGGGACATACAGTGGAAGTTACGAAAGCACAGGTAAACATAAAAATACCGATGCGTACTGCTTGGTTTAGCTGCACAGAATTGTGGGGCTTTGGGGTTGTTTCATACGACATTGGCCGATTGACGCAAGCGACGATGTCTTACGTGGTCGTATTTGTCGAGCGAGCACCATATTTCACGAAACGTATTCTCCATGAACAAAACAAGGCAGGTACAAATACGTTCACAAACAAACCAAAGGCAGAAAATGTCTTGCCGCGGTGTCGTGGCGCCATCTAGGTTCACTAACGGTAAACAAGGCCATGTGATGTCATTGCAGACCACGAAAACGCCACAGTTTAGCGGGTGTAAGGTTCCACTTATGAGATCAGCGGCCAAGCGCCCGGGCAGCGCGTGAGAACCCGCCACTCTGTCTGGTGGCTCGGCACGGTGGACTCTACGCTGCAGCCGTCGCCAATTCGTCACGGCGCGCACGGGAGACGGATTGTCTGGCCGACCGAATACCACGGGGATAATCTCCCATTGAAAACGCAGACGGCGCCGCCAGTTTCCGAGAAGCGCCGGAAGGTGTGATTACCGACGTCAGGTACGAGCGCCGCACGAGCCTCCATTGTTAACGCGTCCCGGTCAGCACGACGCGCTGTCGCGCCTTTCGCTCTCACCCCGCGGGGTCGCACGCATCCTGCTCGTCCGCGAGCGTGCCGTTCACCCAAAGATGGCGACACCTCATTGAATATGCCAGTAGCGTGCTGAGTGACAGCTGTCTACGTGAATTTGGGCACTCCCTTACGCGAGTACGAACGCTACAGGGGCGTTCCCGAGAGAGCGTGATCTCGAGGTGTTATAAGGCCGAACTTGGCCGTAGGAATCGTTCTTGTCTGAGCGCCGAACTGGGACAGTTCCCGGTGGGACAAGGAGTCTCGACCGTTGAAGCTAGGTTGGGATTTGGGAGCACCCTAGGTTAGAGGTTAAGATCGCGTCAGAGGTTTAGGGTACAGCGCCGTACGGGGCAACTAGACGGATCTTGCGGCGAGACAGAGTCTCGGCCGTCGTTTCTCGAGCGGTTTGTGTACGCTCCGAGGATAGGAGAGTTAGACGAAGTTGAGAAGCTCAAGTGATTTGTGCGCACTTGGAGCTAGCGTCTAGCTGCAGTTTGAAGCTTTTCTTTTTATTACTCATGCACCCAGTTATCCTACTGTATATAGCTGTATATAAACTCTCCGTTTCACTTAATCAACCCCAACGCCTCGAGTTCGTCAATTCTAATCACATCTCCAAGAACATCAACACCATCGCCCTGCCAGCCTCCTGCCAAATCCACCAGAGCCCGGGCGATTGGCTTCCTGATCGACACCGGACTTCGGGGATACGAACCACAACCATCTTCACTGCGGGAAAATCAAAATTGTAAGTAAAATTAATTATTTCTCAGTGAATAAACAATTTTTTGCATTCGGACAAGCGCTGGGGGCATTAAAACACGAAATCTTCGAATAACACAAACATGTGGTTTGTCTTCATGGCTCCTTCAAGGGTAACAGAGTGGATCCCTAGAGAAGGCAAGCGTGGAAGGAGGCGGCAGAAAGTTAGATCGTCAGATGAGACCAAGAAGTTTGTAGTGACCCATTAATTTCGGTTTAGCGCAGGAGCGGAATGATTGAAGATCTATTGCAAGGCCTTTGCCCTGCAGTGGGCATAGACAGGTGGCTGCTGATAATGATGATACAGAAATTCAAGGGTAATGTTTATTCGAGTTTACTAAACTGCACAGCAGTCACTTTCAGCATGTAACGAGATATAACACGAGTTTTTGTAACCAATGAACTACCTGCTGTAGCACTAAATGCATCTGTATATCGTTTATTAAGAGGTGGACCCCTGAAATATAATACAGTTTCTGTGTGAACCTAGTGCTAGTGAGCAGCTAAAAAGTCATTTGATTGATGAAAAGAAAAAAAGGCTTGACCACCCATCCGACACTGTACAATTCTTCTCCTCCTCAAACTACGCCACAGAAAATAAAAACCAAAGCATGCTTTCATTCACACATGTCACTTCATGCAACATGAACACTCCAACCTTAGCACACACCTGAAAATAACGAGTCAGGATGCACACAAATTGTCTTTAATGGAACAATGTGCAAGCCGCCCTACTTGCTGCCAGCAAATGATGTAGCAAGCAAATAAAAAGGAAGACATTGTGTTCTGATCATGGTGATGATTACGATTATTGGAATTTGGAATGCACATGCACTGTTTTTATGACCAGTAAAAAACTCATGTGGATGATGCAAGCGGATATGTGCATGAGCACATTTCATGTGTTTTTGTCCAATTATTTTATGTGCCTAACGACAACATGGTTCCATGCAGTGACCGGTAAAAAAATAAAATTTTGTGGATTTAACGGAGTAAAGCTACACCTGGACATGTATGCTCTCCTATATAAAGGCCTATAAATTGATGGCTTGATGAAACCATCAATGTGAATTGAAGTCTAGACACTTGGGCATTACTTTTTTCTCCTCTAGTTCTGATACGGCTGTCCACTGTCTGGATCAAACCGCATCCTTCGGTTCATCAGCGCGACACCTTAGCCACTCAGCGACCATGGCATGGTAAAGAAATCTTAGGCACGTTGAAGATAAGAAACAAATAAAGATTGAATGCTTGGGGCCCACTACATGAACACTAACTAGAAATTAAGAGACTGGTAGACCTGCACAACTACTGAGGTTGGTTCGCGCAGTTGCGGTTGCATTCCAAACCTGAGGACCCGCCTTTCCAAGACATTCCGCCTATATGAGTAACCTTTGCAGCCGTAAACAGTACACTACAGAGCGTCGCATCATCTTGAGAGCAGCTTTTTTCCCCCCACAACACGCTCATTAAGTGGGAGAGCGAAAGGTTAAAAAGCAGCCCAATGCAACACTACTTCTCGGCCAGGTTATGATCACTGACTGTGCGGCAGCGTGAAGAATGTTTAGTCTCACTCTCATTAATCCAATCAACTGATGAGCCTCTGCAGGCACTATTGATGATAGCAGCGCGATATCTAGTGCTGCTGCTCTGGGTACAGTCACTGCAGCCTGAGAACTTTTGACCAAAAACAATACTTTTCATTTTTCTACTCGTTCAAATAGGCATTCATATAAGCTTTACAGCTAAAAAGTTTCTGAGTACGACACATTTGCTAAAGTGTCTAAGAAGGGATGTGATCGGTCCACAAATTAGTTATCGCTAAGTTAATGTGTCCTATTTTGTATGCCTCTACCTTCCGTTCAGCTAAAAATGTTGGCTTTGTAGTAAAGCACATCGTTTAGTTCTACTGTGCACAGCATAATCCCTTGGTGACTTCCACTAGAAACCTGTCTCCCTTTCAACTTACTCCATGCAGTCTATAAGCATTTCCTTTTTTCTGTTTAGTTGAACTTGACGATTCACGAGTACACAACATTCTAAAAAGATTAAGGAATACTCATGTCAAACTGCTGCATTTAAACATTCGTTGTACTCCGTACCATCCGCGAATGGAATATACTGGCTGCTGAAATTGTAGCGCTATGTGCAATCACTTATTTCCGCAATCAAGATACACAAACAGTCAGACATTCCCCCTGTATCTGTGTAGTGCTTGGTTCCACCTGTTTGAGTGCTTTTCTTGTCCAGTGGTTTGCAGTTTATTCTAAATAATTTTACTTTGCTTCTTCCACTTGTTTCTGCCCAGTGCGCTCTGCATGTTGAATTGATATGACACTGAGTGAACAAATTGTGGCCTTTGAGGTTTCCTCTTTATGCCTTTTATATTGCTGTATTATTTTCCCATGAGAACAAAATTTGTTTGTTTGCTTTTGATATGCACGTTTTCTTGCATAGTTGTCTAGAACTACACCTGTTCCCTTTTTTGTATTGAATATGCCTGTTCGCTTCTGCCTAGTGCTTCGTAAGTGAAGGTTTCAGTATCCTGTAAAAAAAATAATAATAGAAACAATCTTGGAGATTACGGATATCACACAACTGATACTGAGCACTTATGATTTCGTTTTCCGTACTTTGCTCACAGTAAATGAGCACGTAACAGAACGCTATCACAGCAAGTGTTTGCGACGAAGAGTAAGCTTTTCATTATTTCAGCCTCAATTTTCTTTAAGAAAGCTGCCTGCTGATCAAAACAGATGAATTAATGAAATCCTCTGTAGTGTTTACAAAGCGGTTGAAGCAAAGTTTTTATGTACTGGCCAAATAGTTGAAAATTCCTTCCCGTCCGTAATAAGTAATAATGTCACATAAAAAAAACCACGCAACATTTGCTATGGTGTTTCAGCTCGGGTGGTAGCCTTTCGCAAATATAGTCTTATAGCTCCCATCAGGGCAAGTCACGTCAAGTGAGAGCTCCCCACAAGCATGAGACACGGTCGCGTCGGACCGTTTTTTCTCCCGTGACCGGCCCAAACCGCCCGCCCCGGCTGCTTACCGACTCCCCCTCGCGCCACTTCCTACCGGAAAGATGTCTGAACATTCGTTTTTCCTCCACGGTGACCCAGCCACGCGGCCGTACAGAGTGCAATATTTCACATCAACGCCCGCCCACTTTACAGACCACTACAAGATCGAGTTCCTCAGACCGTTCTAATTCAACCACCTTTGGTTGGCAGCATTTACGTCCGAAAAAAACATGCAACAGTTGGCGGCGCACTTGGAGATTACAGTGAAAGGAGAGGCGGTGCCGAGTGACTAACCCCAACTGCCGGGAAATAGCGGTGAAGGTTTACTAGGTGCTACCGGAAGTTCCTGACTTAGCTCCTGTCCCGCCAGTTCCAACTATTTGGCCGGGTCCAAAGGGTGGTTCGCGAAGGATGGCGAAAATCTGAACTCGCGGCACATGAGCGGAACCTCAAGGGCTTTCTCATGAGACCTTCGTCGGCTCCAACATCCCTTAAAGCATGTCCCCTAACAGGCCTACTATAAATGGCAACCCCATCCTAATTAAAGTTCCTGGCATCCACCACTCCGCCTCCTGTGTTACCACATTGGATACTACCAGAAAAGCTAAAATAAACCACGGTGTCGTACATGTCGTGCCTACGGGCACGACCAGGAAAAATGCACTGCAGTCTTACGCTACCAGAGCAGCGCAGCGAAGGCCCGCGAGAAACCTTAAGCAAAAGTAGCGTACGCCAGTAATTCCAGGCGCGTAGTGAAACGGACAGGTGAGCCCCCATCCGCACACCCCTTAAACCACGATGGCCGCTCTACAGAATTCACTTAAGCTTGCCACGATTAATGTCGTGAGTCACATCTCCGGAAAGCGCAGATGTTGGACAACTGAACTAATTGGAAGACCATAATATCGATATCGCCTTTCTACAGGAAACCAAAATCGCAAATCTGGCACACGTAAAAAACTACATCCAGTTCTTCGGAATGAAATACTGGCGTATTTGTACTGTGGCTAGGTGTCCGAGGGGGTGGGGGGTTCAGCCATTTTCATAAAGAAGCAAGAACTTGTCAAATTTGTCGACTGCAAACTGGCGAGAGATGGCCGCTTTCGCATGATCGATGCGATCATGGGGAGCTCAATCACCCGTTTCCTGTGCACTTACGCCTCCAACGATTCCCGCCCGCGGGCTGAGTTTGTTCGATGTACCCCGATCTCTCCTGCCATACCCCGGAAACATGTTTTTTGGGGGTGACTTTAACTGCATCCTAAATGCAGGGGACCGGTCAGAGAGGAGAGGCAGGGCAGACCCATCGGCGCAAATTTTTAAATCCGCACTACAAAGCTCCTCTTGGTGGATGCTGCCTTAAGGCAGGAATAGAATACAGTGCACTATAAGCGTTGGCGCGGCCACTTGCAGGCCCGCTTAGACCGTGTTTATATTCCTGTGGATTTGTTGTCACATGTGGTCCGCTACGAGGTCACACAAGTTCCTTCGGGACGTCCAATTCGGCCACACCTTGGCTGCTCCAAAGCCACATAAGCGTTGGATAATGAATTCCATCATACTAAAAAATACTTTATCGACAAAAATCACCACAGAAATAGCAAATCTCAAATTATGCGCTCTAGATAGCACTGCCTGGGAACAGCTGAAGAAGCAGGTCAAACATGTAAGCAATACACATTGGCAGAATGGAGGATGCTGAAGATAGAGCCAAGGAGGCGCAGTTTTTTGAAAACCCTTCGAGGGGCTCATCGAGGTCGAAGAGGGAACAACCAGAATTCCAGAAGGACGTCCAATTCATAAAACAATAATTAAGGGAAGAACCGGAGCGACACTATGGGGGAGCACTGGTCTGCAATCGGGAAATGCAGGTTTAGCACAAGGCACAACCGTCAAAACTCTCTTAAACCTTCGACAGGGAACGCGGTGCCCAAGAAAAAACATTATCGAATGTTGAACACAATGGCGTTCTTGCATCCAGGAGTTCGGAAGTAGCTTTTGCCTTCTCCGAACACTTTTCCCGAGTATTCAGCGCCGACAAAGAGCCCGAATCCGTCCCAGAAGAAATACTGCAACCCATCCCGAAAGTGTCGAAGGATATTACGGAAACAATAAATATGCCAATATGCCCATAACACCCTCTGAGGTAGAACATAAAAAGGAGCAAATAAACAAATCTCCAAACCCAGACGGAATCGCCGCAGAGTTCATCTTTCCGTAAAGAACTTAGCCCCATCCTCGCGAGTCGTTGAGGCACATGGAAAGAGAAACTCACTGCTGCGATTCATGGGGGGCAGTCATCTGGTTCTTATGCAAAAAAATCGTTAACAGAATCCACCCCAGATGTGAATGACTTCTGTTCCGATCAAGTTAATATCAGCTTACTAGAAAATACTCGCACAGATCCTGGCCAAGAGACTTTAGGAGGCACTGGGAGGAGTGGTAGCGAATCACGAGACCTGTGGCTCTGACGGCCTCTCTATCATCACCAACTACACCAGGTGAGGAACGCGTGCGATGCGGCAGCGCTGGGCGTTATTCCGTTGCAGTGCTCCAAGTGAACTTAAGGAAAGCTTTTGACCAAGCCAACGGCCCTACGTACTTACGCCCTGCGTCACTGAGGGATTCGGACGTAATGCTCAAATGAATGAAGACTTGTTACAACAACATAATCAGCCATTGCTTAAATGGTCGGCCTGGCGTCCTCATTTCAGTGCACAGATCTGTGCATCAGGGATGCCGAATGTCATCAGTGCTCTTCGCCCAGTACCTTGAGCCACTGTGCCGGATGGTTGCTGCGTCAGACACAATCAGAGGCCTGGTCCTCGCGGAGGACGAATTGCGAGTCCTCGTGTATGCGGACAATGTGGCCTTCTGCACATCTGCGGCACAGGCGGGTGAGGTGGTAGGGCTGGCTGGTCACTTCTGCTGCTCCTCGGGAGCAGAAATAAATACGTCCAAGCTGGATGAAGCTTGGCTTGGCGAGTTGGTTTACAAACTTCGACAAGCTCTTCAGCATCAATTGGAAGGAGAGGTTGGAAACTACCTCTGTATAAATCTCGATCTGGAGAAGGCGTGCATAGCAAGATGGAGGAATAAACTGGTGGCTGGCGAGAGCAAACTCCAGCCATGGAGGACGAGGTACATTGTCATTCTCTCAAGGGCTCACGCGTGCAATCCCCTCTTGTACCGTGCATTGTTGTACGGAGCACGCATACTATGATTGACGCCAGCTCAATAAACAAAATTTACCGGCTTATGAGTTGCCTACCTCTGGCGTTCAACGTACAAGCCCATGTGTCACCCCAACCTTTTTTTTTGGGGTCTATAGAGAAGGGAGGAGTGGGCCTGGTGAATGTAGAGCTCAAGCTGATCGTACAGCGCTTCTTGTACTTCTGCGACCAGCCGGGCTCTTTTCTTTGCGCGGTTTTACAGTGCCTTGGCTCCGCACACCTAAGCAGCTGGCTCACCACGTCAGAGGGACTTAACCACAATCTGAGTCCCACTGGTTTTTACAAAAAGGTTGCCACTGCCCTCGTAACATTGGAGGAGCAGTTTTCAAGACAACCTCCTCACCGCTAAGCCACTATAGCTTTATTCGGACCTGTTGGCGAAAGTCTTCTCACCGCCTCAGTATCGGCAACCTTCCGAGTGCACGCCAGGCCTGAATGTACTGAGGCGTGTGAGCCGTGCCTGTGGCCACTGGTTCTAATGATTTCTTTTTCCTTTTCCTGCGAAAGTGCTGCCAGTTATGGCATGGCACGAGTATTGGGGCTTCCTTATGCCCTACGGCGCGAGATATTCCCTCTGTGGTAAAACTCAGATGCCTGAGCACGTCTTCCTGGCATCCCACACTGCCCACTAATTTTGTGATGAATTACAGATATTCTTTGGCACAAGATGGCAAATAACCTGGTCAAGCGTCAGATACCTAAGTTCCGAAGGGGAATTTCACGTCCTTTCCTACTGTTTCCTCGTCCTGGGCCTTCACTCCCTCAGAAGGGCCCAGGTCGACGAGGTTGAGTGCCCTGGGAGCCTAAAAGCTGCCTGGCGTCCCCGTGTTATAACTCAACTAGACCACAAGTGCGCTAGGTGAGCAGATCTGACCAAGAACTGCGTGAGGCATTGGAGCAGGGTCGGCAGGCGGTATCTCCTTCAAGACAAAGGAGGCCATCCACCAATGCAGCCATGCTATACGAAAGGGGTAGGCATTAAAGAACTAAACACCAAATACAGCTTGCGGTAATTCCACCATCGCCATATCTTATGTTTTTGCTTTTCCGTTACTATTGATTACCTTTGTCAGGCCGTGTTCTAGGCTTTCAATATCTCAGGATCTGCCATTTGTTACTTCCCTTCGTTTTCCAGATGCACTGCGAGACATGCCCTCATGCTACAAGATTTCTTATTTTTTTGCTTGTAATCGAGATCCTTTTTACTTTATATTTATGTGTGAGAATTTTCATGTATGGATGTCTAATGTGGTCACCCTTGTCCGTGTTCTCATGCCTTTGCATAACATAGCATGTCTTGTCATGTTACTTCTAACCATATATATTCCTGTAAATACATTATTATTTAAAAAAAGGATTAAAATCGAAAAAAGTCCATACCATGGCACCAGGGTGTGTTGGAAGCAATGGTTGCTTACTTCAAAAAATCACACAGCAAAAGTCAAAAGGGAAAATATCTGAACCGAAATAGTAAAGCAAGTGAGTGGATATATCCTTTAGCGTTAAAAGGCTTTAGACAGCCCAAAAAGACTGATTTTGGCTACCACAAATTATCTCCCCTGTTATCTTCCAATGCCCGAAGGTAACTTTTTGGGAACTGAGAGAACGATGTATAATACACACCTCTAAACAGCCATGGCACTAGGGTGAGCCTGGCCATCCATAAAACGGGAAGTGGCAGAGGCAACCCCACCTGATGCAGCCAAAGCTGAAGGCAAGAGGTGGGTAACAGCTGGGAGCGGAGAGGAATAATCCAAGAAATAAAAAATGAAAACACCAGTAAAAGGGCAACCGCATGTCGCAGCCTGTGGGGACAGTATAAATTAGTCACTGGAAGAATTTTCTGTTTTCTGAAATCTAGCATAAGAAGCAGGCTGCCTTCCACACACATCTACATCATCCGCCGCGTCTCCAATTGTCGCTTCGGACTTCGTGAACACGACACCCTACGCATGGTCCAAGCCATTCTCATCAGCAGGATAGCGTATGGCACGCCATACCTGGCCCTGAGACCACAAGAAATACGGAAACTCGACGCCACCATACGCCAGGCCTACAAGACCGCTATTGGGCTCCCAATCAGCACGGCAACCAAAAAACTTTTGCAGCTAGGGGTCCACAACACCTGGCAGGAAATACAAGAGGCCCACCACGCATCTCAGATACGCCGACTACAGATAACGCCCACGGGAAGAGCAACACTTCTCCGTCTACACTACAACGTCCCACCACGAGAAGATGAGAAAATTCGAATCCCAGCAGACATTCGGCAACACATCCGCGTAGCCCCCATACCCCGAAATATGCACCCGGTTTTCAACAAACAGCGTCGCACTGCACGAGCTCGCTTGATTTATAAGAACAATCACCATTTACCATGCACTCGGTACACAGATGCATCGCCGTACCCTCATCAGAAAGCACATGCAGCCTGTGTCGTTAACACGCAAGGCACAGAACTGGCAGCAGCGACCGTTCTCACCACTTCCATCGAGACTGCTGAGGAGTGTGCCATCGCCCTTGCTGCTACAACAGGCGAGGAATTTCTTACAGTTATAACCGATTCACAGACCGCCTGCAGAAACTTTCTCATTGGCCGCATCTCTCAACCAGCACTGCACCTTCTACGCCAACTAAAAAGACTACCAGAAATTAACATCATCTGGTCACCCGGCCACCAGTCCCTCGAAGGGAACGAGGCGGCACACGCCGCTGCCCGTGCTCATACACACCGGGCCGTTACCTCAGAGGGAGAAAACAACGACGGAAGCGCCTCAAAGCCAGCACCAATCCATACATACACCGAAATCTTATCCCACTACAAAAACGACCGCCGTCGCTTCCCGCCACCTCATTCACAACTAACACGCGACGAAGAAACCACTTTCCGGCGCCTCCAAACCAATTCGTATCCCCATAACACCCTACTGAACGCTATGTACCCCACCCAATACCCTGCCACCTGTAACTTTTGCCCTGTTGCTGGCACCCTATACCACGTGGTATGGGAGTGCCAACGGACCCCCACTCTAACCCCAAATCCCAACCCTACCTATGAGCAGTGGGTGGAGCAGCTGACCAGCTCCGAGCTCTCGGACCAGCGCCGACTGGTGGAACGGGCCCGGACGGCCAGCCAGCTCCAAGGCATCTTGGAATAAGGATGCCTCTCACTGGGTGGAGGCCCTAGGAACATCCTCCTGCTCATTACTAAAATAAATGTTTGTCTCTCTCTCTCAGGATATCTTTTCAAGGCGCCACCATTAGTTTTCGCCGTTATGAGTCCTGGCCAACGTTACTAGGTTAGATGCTGGCAGCTTACTAGACAATAGTGCATATTCATCGGAGAATGTGCAACCGTGCACTATCCGCGTCACAAATTGTCACACGTGGCTGTAATCGGCGCTGCCGCGCACACGCTGCGCCTGCGAACGCGCTTGGCGGCGGTGGAGCAACAGTGGGCTAGCAGCGCACCCCCCAACTTGCGGCGAGAGGCAGCAATACGCCCAATGCGAAGGCCGTAAGGGGAGCTCGGAAGGAGGAGAGTCGAGTCCGGCCGTGCTGTAGTTCGCTGGATGCCTAGTGCCGCGTTCGCGTTCACTTTATTGCCTGCTTCTCTGACGTCATCGCGGACAACCTCAGGAAACACGGTATTTGGCAGGACAATCAAAATTTTAACATAAAATGAATATTTTTCTTAGAGAATACACTATCGTTTGTTGCCGAACTAGCGCTGGGGGCAATGTAAAACACCAAATCTTTCGAATAAAGCAAACTTGAACTTTGTCTTCATGGCTCCTTTAATGATTGGTTTGCAGTGCGGGAAAACAAAATGTCGAGACCACTTACTGACATCTGGCCGCTAGAGAAACGCCACCTTTTTGCGCACTGCTTGTCACGAGTGGGACTGCGTTTTTTGAATTGTTGAATACCAATTCGGTTGTGTGTGAACAGGTATTACAAAAGACGAATAGAGCAACTCGTCCTGATAAATAGCGATTGTAAAACTTCCGTCACCGTTCTCGCAATTCTCAAACTTACGAAACTATTTAGTTTAAATCTGTGCAAATCGGGAATTACTAAGCTCACATTCCGGATTGTTTCGGTGTCTGCGCTTGTGTCGCGCGGTGGTGTAGCCCCGAGCTAGCACATCAGGATGGCTAGGTTCCGCTGTCTCACCCTTTGAAACACGCTCCTCCCCGTTTTCTTTCTTCCGACGCCGGGCAGGGCTACAGCGGCGGCGTCCGCTGCTCGAGCCCGGCCGTGGTCGACGCTGCTGTGTTGGGGACGGCAACTCCGCGAATTCCAGGTAACGACTACTAGAATCTCTGGTTTCACTTTTAAATGCGGAGCATTTCTTAGGCTCGCGATGTCACTCGTCGATGTTGTCGGCTCCGTCCACACGCTCACTGCTCATGCGCGTCACGTCGAGGCGCAGGTGCGCGCCTCTCCCCCGTACCCACCTCGCTCTCTACAACAGTTGCGGTGGTGCGGGGGGGACGCGTCTGTGCGCGCATGCGTCGTAGCTACCCGTGCGCTGCGTTGCGTTCAACAGTAACGGCAGCAGGGCGTGTACACGTGATAACGGCGTGGTGGGTGCGTGGAAAGTTCGCGCGCTTGTGTACGGACGTGTGCGCATGCACGTCTCTCCCCCGTACTCCTCTCACTCGAACGCGGGCGGTGTGTATATAAGCGGCGGAGCGCGTGTTCGGAATTCAGTCAAGGGCGTCTTTGCTTGGCTTTCGCTTGACTTGACGCTTTGCTTGACGGCACCAAGCAATAAAGACAGACTTTAACTTTACACTCCTTGCCTTCGCTTCTCCTTCATTCAATAAATAGGAATAATAAAGACGAAATAACAATTAAGCATTCCCAAACCATACCCAATTACGCAACATTCACGCGATACCCCCACCACTCTGCGACGCATTTACTCCAGTTCCCCCCGTGGGAAGATGCGGGCGCGCTTTAAGTGCGAATGCACTTTATAAGCGACCCTAAATCACTCGTCCGCCGTCCGCGCTCCCCCTCTCCCCTAGCAACGGCGCGGAGGAGGAGAGAGACAATGCGTAGCAACGGTCTCGGCGTAGCAACGGTCTCCTGCTCGGCGTAGCTGCGGGCGGCGCGCCGCTCCCTGAATCACTCGTCCGCCATCCGCGCTCCACCTCTCCCCTAGCAACGGCGCGCAGGAGGAGAGAGAGCGTGCGTAGCAACGGTCTCCTGCTCGGCGTAGCTGCGGGCGGCGCGCCGCTGCGCCGGTTCGCTTCGCGTTCCGTCCGCGTGAGGGCGCTCGCTCGTCGGCTCCGCATTCCGACGCTCGAGGGCGCTCGCGCGACGGCGCGCACCTCCGGATCAAATCGGGTAACTTCGGGTAACTTCGGGCAAACTCGGGCATTCGCACTTTGCCATCTTCCCTCTCACTTGGGAAATGCTTGTTTTTTTTTCTAGAGCCACGTGTGTGAATTTAAGTGACATCACATGTGGAACTGTTGTGGGCGTCGTTCACAGCTTTGTTTCCCAACCACCTTCACAGCGTTGACTGGAGCCATTGGTTTTTGTATATCACTAGTTTTAAGCCAGTGTATAAGGTTTTATTGATCGTGGCAGCGTATTTGCGCCGGCCTGTGTGGCATGGGTCTATCTCTACAGTCGGCAGCCGAAGGGTACACTGTAAGGCCAATTTCTGGAGTCGGGAGTTATAACACAGCAATGGCAAAACATGGCGACACAGCGTAAAGTATAAATCGAATCACTGTAATCAAAAACGGAATATTTAGGGTCTGCATGCAAACGAAGTCGAGGTGAAGGTTTTTTGCAACATGAGACAGCCATCCTCACGCAGTGCGGTTGGGGCTTTAATATATTAACCGACCAAAAGTGGACCCTTCAGGAGCGTTTGCTAGAGGAATACACTCAATATTTGCATAGTAATGTGACCTTGCCTTACTCAACATAAGTACCTAGACGGGAAGTGAAGTGAAAAATACTTTAATGATCGCCGGCAACAGGCGTAATGTCTCCACTACGCCCGGACGTAGCCACTCGTTGATCCTGGTGGCATTCTACTAAGCAACACTTTCGCTACTCACTGCGGGGGTGGACACCCTTGTCCCCGAAGGGATGGCGTCGGCCCGCAGCTTTCTCTCCGTGCTGCCGTTCGAGAGCCGTTAGGACCTGCTGGACGGCTAAGAGTTGAATGTCCTTGTCGTAACTGCGTATGGCGTCTTGTAACCACGGCGGAAGGTCGGTCCTGGTTGAAGCTTCGTGTGGCCGCACTTCACAATCCCATAATAAATGGGCGGCTGTTGCTCTGGAGTTACTGCACAACATACACTTGTCGTCCGTGTAGAGTTCTGGTTGGATATGTTTCATAATGACCGGGGTCATTAATGAATTTGTCTGTAGCTGTCTGAACGTAGACGCTTGTTCTCTAGTCAACTCGGGGTGAGGCGGTGCCAGCACCCTCCTGTTGTTCCTGTAATACTTAGTGATACCCTGAAAGGTATCGTACCTATCCTTTGTCTCCGTCCACCACTCTACAGACGAATCCATTACAGCCGCTCGGCCTGCTAATTCTCGCGCCACTGAATTTGCCGTCTCGTTGTGGTTGGCAGCCGATTCTGACACATCGTTCCCTGCGTGAGCGGGGAACCACTTGACTGCTACCTTACGTCCGTCGATGTTCACCGATTCGAGCACCCGCACTGCTCCACAGCACATCCGGCCTTTGGAGAAGTTACGCACTGCACTTTTGGAGTCACTTAGCACGGTCGTTGTTTCTGGGTCCGCGATGGCCAGGTCGATGGCCAACTCCTCTGCACACTGCGCTTCTCGTGGAACGATGCTCGTAGCGTTCACCGTGTCTCCCGCCCTTGCATCGATGACTACTGCTGCAAAGCATAGGCGGTCGCTGTACTCTGCAGCGTCTCCAAATCTGGTGCCGGGAAAGCTCAGGTGCTGCTCTAACATGGCCTTCCCCCTGGCCATTCCTCTATCCTTGTTGTGAGTAGGGTCCATGTTCTTGGGTAGAGGATAGACTCTGGTAGCAAGACGGGAGAAAAATTTCCAGGTGGGTGCATTTTACTGAGGTTACGTTTACCCGTCGGTGGAAAAAGCTAACCGCCGGTAAAACAATCAAATGCTCTTGATTTTTCATTAATTTAAAACTCCTGGAAAGCATTTAAGATGGTAGATGAATTCGTGCCATCAATATGCCGTGTTCTAAAGGAGGCGTAATTCCTAAGCGGGATTCAGCATACCATAGCCTCCAGAGGGGTTGAAATGTTGGGGAATCCATGTTTATGCGCAAAAGTATGTCACAGCTTGCTCTAAAAAGATGCGGAGAGATGTTTTGTCAGTGGGTTGTGGAGATACATGGAGCTGTATATAAGATTGGGTGAGATAAAAAATTGAAATGTGACAGTTTTAGGGGGCTACTAGAACATGAATTTTGTGCATTCTCCGGCTTTAAAAATGAAGGAAGCTCATATTAACGCGTAAAACGTTAAGGTAGCGAAGCTGCGCGCAGTGTTTCCTACCATCATGACAGGTTAAGTGCACAATTGCACACTATTTGTTTCTTCTTCACTCCCGCAAACACATTTGCCCATCATTGTTGCTATGAGTGTGAGCTTCCTTTATTTTTGGGGAAATGATGATCATGGACATACTCCATGACGTGTCTTTCGCCTGCCGAGCATGTGTTGCGACGATTACGGTAAATGCTGGAAATTCCTTGTTTTTCTGTCTAATCTTGGCCAATATCCCTAAGTGGGTATGCTTGGCTTGACAAACGCACGCAAGAGACACTTGGCGGTCGCCCTGACGCACACATACACGAGCACTCAGCATTTTCTTAGTTTTGTAATAACCGGGCAGTCGCCGCGAGACCCGCACTTACGTGTGCGTGCTCGGCAATTTCTTCGTATTTTTAACCGCGGACACAAAAATTTACGATTCCGTAAACAGCTTTGCTGTTAAAAAACATATATCTGACCATACACACAAAACACCTTAGTACTAAAACAAGATACAAGTATTTATGTACTATGCCTGCATTTATATACGGGCATTCGGTAATGGTCTGTCATTCGATTGAACCACTCTGTGAAAACGCGACAAAATGTTGGGTTAAGAGGTTTACATTGTAGGGCCATTTAAATTACCACATCCAATGGCATGGGAAAGACATGTTTTCTTTAAGCACCACCAGAAAGATCTTAACAGTGCTTTCGACAAGGTATGAAGCACAAAACCCACAGGAAACGTTATTTTCTGATAGAAAATTAGGAATAGATGGTAGATTGATTCTGGCAATTGAAATTAGAAAGCAACCTCGCGTCACAAATGAAATGGAAGTCGCACACATGCTAATTCCTTTGACCCCGAGCGGTGCGTTCACGGGAAAATTGAGCTGAGCCTTTCCAACCGACATGGCGCTACGGGAAGAGCAGAAGGGGAAGGTAAGAGCCTGAGTGAGCAAGAGGACAAAAATACGTTTACTACGACGTACTACAATGTAGAACAATGTAGCGGCAGGAGAAGAAAAATAGGCTTTCCACCACTCTTTTTTGTGAACAGGATTTTGTGGTTATCGTCTGAGATGGCTTCGACTCGCAGAGGGATTGGAATTTCACTCGTTGAGCTTTGACTTTGACACGTATGAAATTTGAAATTTCGGTGGCAGTGGCTTTGACATTGTCCGTTCGCTTTTTGATTCCACAAGACGAAAGCTTCGCGTTTGCCCACTGTCGTCTATAGACGATGGTGCATGATTATTCTGTCCTATTGCCGCGACCATGCATCGCTTTGCAAATGCAAGCTGCTTCAATGTTGTCGGAATCACGCAATTTTATACACCTTGGCTTTATAACGCGGGTGACCAAGGTTCGATTACGATCCCCGGAACTGTTTTTTTCTTTCTGTTAACCCACCCTCATACGCACTCCACAGAAAGTGTTTCCGCGGCGACATACTCCATCAGTGAAATATTGAAAGCTTCGCTTTGCATGCTCGCACATGGTTACAGCTCTAAAAAACTTACGTAGCCCACAGCCTGTCTTCTGTCGGGGAAATTATTTAGAATATCCAGGGCCCTTGTGAATCTTATCGACGGCTGTTGCAGTGACTATAGAACAAAACCGTCTTCATCAGGATGTGATCCTTCTGGTACGCGTCAACCTTACATCACCGCTAGTACTCCGTAATTCCGTGGGTCCTGGCAGAGCCTTTCGTTAGGTTTTCTGCTCTTTTTAGTGGAAGACTCGACAAGTGGGGCAAAGTTATGGAGAGATAAATAGCGTCACTTTGCATATCTTGCTTCTCCGTCCCCCCCCCCCCCCCCCTCAGCCGGCTAGCCGACACCGAATAGATAGCGCTCGCTGCGATGAACCCCGACGTGCAACGTTTGCGCCCTACACAAGGAACTGCAGGATTAGTGGTGTTTTTTTACTCCTGCGCTGCTTATATTGCAAAAAAACGGCTGTCGTAATGTACAATTTGAAAAAAAAAATACAGTTTCAGCTTGTACGCAAAAATATGCAGGGTGACGTTGTTCCTCATGGAATTGTTTTTTCTGCTTTATTATTTAATTACCCCTAAGAAAAGGCTTTGCCCAATGATAGTATGCAAGCGATACCATAGAAAGTAAGCAGCGAGTTATAACCAGGTTATGAAACATAACCATGTTATATGTGTACACGGTTAGGTTCTCTTTTTGGCGTTTTTTATGATCTGGAAGAATAGATTCGAGGAAACCGTGCGTCTTTCCTAAGGTAAAGTTTATTGGGAGTATTTTAAATTCGCAAGTTGCCACTCCACGCGGCAAGAACGCATATCAGAGGGCGCTTCAAGGAGACGCTTCACGTTACTCCCTAACCTTTCCGCTTTCAGTAAGGGCAACGTCCGTATGCTTTCAGCATGTGCCGATTGTAGATTACGGACAAGGAACCAACTTTCTTGGAGGTGACAAATAAGGGGACACACGTCACTGGGCCAAGAGGTGCGCTCTGCGCAGAAGACCTTGACCATCAGATATAAAAGGGTGATGCATTTGCTAGACGCTCGGAAGATGACGAGGAACTTGCGAGTGCTTCAAAGCACATCGTTTAAAATGAACCTTTGGTTCGTCATTACGACCGTCCTGTTCCTAATAGGTAAGCTTTCATTTTTCTCTTTAAATGATTAAGGATGCTAATCACATTTTTCAGTGACCATCAGAGGTTTATTCAACACTTGTCCTTCTATGACCGTTTCGTAATTGGTTACGAAAAGTGCACCGAAGTTACAAATTTCCAAGGCGCTTCGCATTGTAGCCAGATGCTATAGTGAACCAATATTTCCACTGTTCAGGTAGGTTGAGCTTAGCCCAGAAGTTAAAGCAGTGATAAGAATTTGGTTGTGGCGCAATATTTACTTGGACCGGAAAATTGCTGTACACTTTTTGTTGTCGTCGAAGCAAACTAAAATCCGACACAGTGCGTCCAGAGGGAATTTTAGATAACGGCCGCTACTCCTACGGGTTGTACTAATTTATAGGCCTGCTTACGCACATAACCATTAATTTATTACAAACTCTGACTCAACTGCTTTTTTTTGGAAATGGGAATGCAGTGCGAATGTAGAAAATACATTTACAGTATGTTAAAACTTCATTATATAACGGAAAACGTTTGAAATAACATGTGAGAATTCGTGCCATCACATTACTAATGCAAACTACCCCGCTGCCTAATTTGTTTAGTAGCTTGCCATGTTCAACATGATCGTGACAGTGACTTCGCAGCAGGGTGCTCATAGACAACACACGTGGCGTGATTCTCAGCAGGCTTAGCCTGATCTCTTCATGATACAAACGCCTTCTTTTTTTGTCGTCTTATACGCTTTTTTTTCCATCTGCAGCATCCATTAAATTTTTCTACCGGTGTACAGCCCCACCATAACTAGGTTTTCAGAGAGTTTAGTTATTGCAATATTGGAATGCATAATCTTTGACATACTAAATAGCGAAAGAATGTAGTCATCAGTAACACAAAAATGCTTTGCGAAATAACTTTTCTATGATTTTTTGCCTATTTATAATCTGCCTTCGCGCTGTAGAAAAGAAGTAGGTATTTTGCTTTTGTTAAGGTAACTTCGCCCGAGAATTGGTAAATACATGTAGCATACGTTCATGTTTGTAGATTATTACCAAAATCATGGTAAATATACCGAAAGAATTAAATTGCAATCATTAGTTTCTTTTTTGCTTTGCTTCTGCTGTTTTTGCCTAAAATAGCCAGGAACGTCAGCGGTCACAACGAACAGCCATATCCGGACGAAAATTCTGCATCATATAATATGAAGGTCGAATCTGATCAGCACCGCACGAGCCGACTAAAGAGAGGCAAGTTATCACTGATTTTTTCTTTGAATTGTGTGTATTGTGGGTGACTAGAAGTCACGTCTTTGTTACAGCGGGAAGTTTACAATCGATAGTCACAAACGTGAGCGTGGTTAATTCGATACACGCGATGCAATCATTTGCTGTGTTTTCATGAATGAATTGTCGGCTATTCTATATTAAATCAGTTTGTTCTGTTTGAACCAAATGAAATTGCTAACAAAGTAGAAGAATTAACGCAAACGCTTGCATTAGGAGGGCCGTTGAGAGCAAACCAAAATTAGAGTTGGGTTTGTGTTAATACAGCACCGCCCACGGACTCACCCAGCTAGCACAAGATTCTAGAAGCAGTTTTTTAACTCGTAAGTTTGTCTGGCAGTCCGCAACCAGTATTTAGTACTGGTTGACTTAAGCTGTGTGATAGTTAATGACGTTTATTGCTTGAGAAAGCAAAAGAACGACACCGATAACAACACCGCGTTAACGTTAGGGCTCGTTTAAAACTGGGGGCGTTACCTTACCCTTTCTTTGTGTAATGGCGGCATGAAGGCGGCGCCTTTAAGCAATATCTTGGTTTTAACTGACTTTATCTGCGGTTGGCTTGAGCAGCGGCAGGCTTAGTTCAATGGAATATTTTAGATGCAAAGTATTTTGTTTGTTTTTAATGTAGTGTGGGATCTTCAGGTAAATACCTGTGTCGTCTCAAATACATGCTCTATGCAACATAAAAAAAGAGAATGTAATTCAAACCAATGACGATTGTCGAATAGAGCCAACAATGTGAGCTAATAGGAACAAATATATAACGAAATAAAGCTCAGTAGAAGGCGAACTCAAAACAAACTTACGCATTAACAAATCTTGACATTAAACGTGGCGAAGATTTACCTTGTTCCTGATGCTCGATGCAAAAAGCAAGAAATATGTCAAAAAGGTACCTAAAAAAAGTGTATCACAAAAAAAATTATGCAAACAAATAGCGCCCACCTTTTTTTCATCTTTTTTGTTAAAGTTGTACATAGAGGTAATGGGACTGCTGGATTTAAGGTCCACATTAAAAGCAAAGTGTCGGACGAATGTCGTTCACATAATAGAACGAATGAGCAGCGTTGTCTGGTTCTTCGCGTGTTCATTAATACAGAATACCTGTGCGTACTGTATTTATTCAATTTAAATTACCATGTAAAGGGTTTTGTACAATCTGCAAAAACGTCTTGTTTGGAGTACACTCGGCGATGATTTACACGCGAACACTACATCATAAACTAAAACGAAAACTTTATCATATTCTTTAACGGGCGGCTAGTGGTGGCGTTTGTTCATGCTTCGGCGGTGCTATATTTGAACTTATTGTAGATGCGAAGCGGGTCTATGGTATATTTCTCTTGCATAAAACTGCACCACGCAAATTTGGTGTTCGTGCTCGTATTGCGTCGTGCTTTATCTTTTGCAACTTTAATGGTATGTTTAGCTTCTTGTTCGTTTTGGTAATACTGCCGTATAAATAGAAGATAGAGAGGACGAAGCGGTGTGCGGCGTGCATGGATTGGCTATGTGCTGTGCTTATGGCTCACATCTTTTAAATAGATCGCTTCACCCCCACGCCACGGCTCGTCCCATTTGCGTTCCACCTCATAAAAGTATATACAACCACTTTGAACCACCCATGCTAGTAATGCTGGTAGGCGCTTATAGGGGCGAAAACTACCTTCTGTGTGGAGGATTCCAGATTAGCGGTAACATTATTACAGTTTGACATACTTCATGTCTTAAAGTACTACTCCTGACAGGTGTCTTGGTAAAATTCGGCTATAGTTTCTTTTATTAAAGTACCTTAGTTAAGGCTTTCAATATATTGCTTAGAAATTTTGTATCACCGGTTTGCGTCTTCAGGCGCAGTGAAGTACGCAGAAAAAAAAATGGCAAGGGTCTTTGTACATACGACCTACGCTACTTACCTGCCAGGATGTGAATTATGAAAGTTAATCTTAGCTGTTATGATATATTCAAACGCGATTGTTGTTAATTATTCAATAAACTATGGACTTAGACGGGTACTTTAGTCGTCGCAATTTACCAAAGTGTAGAGCTCTTTGTATTGTTTTTTCGGATAAAGAAGGAGTGATATGGCTGCAGCATTTGGTTGATTTAAAGTTAAATAAGTTAAGCGATTGCAGAGACGGCATTTGGATAAGTCTTCCACTTTCAATATGAGATTAAAGTCAAAGAGCTGGTCGGAAGCCGGTTTGTTTCAGGCACGTTCATTTACTTTGTCATCAGTATCAGCAATTTCCACGAAACCGGTTTTTGCGTTCCCGTCCATGTTGCCTCTGGGGACTCTGGGCGAAAAGTAGAGTTTCATCTGGCACGAAGATGACGAGAGTGGAAGTGTGGTATGCGTGAGGAATCATTATCATCAATAACATCGTCAGCCTACCCAGGTCCACTGCAGGACGGCGGCCTCTCCTATTCACCTCCAACCGCTTCTTTTCGGCGCTGCTTGAGTCCACAGTATGCCCCCGAATTTCTTGATTTAACCCCTCCATCGGGTTAATGGCGTTCCGTTTCTTCTACACCCATCGCGTGGTATCTTCTCTGCTACACTAATTGTCCACCGGTCGTCGGTTCGTCTCACAAGGCCAGTTCAAGTGCATTTCGTTTTTCGTTAGTTGAACTATGATATCGCAAACTCGAATTCGTTCTCTGATCAAGGTAGCGGGTTTCCTGTCCCTGAGTGTTATTCGTAACATTGTTCGTTCCATGGCCTGTTGAGCAGATCTAAGTTTGCTTTGTAATTGTTCAGAAAGGCGCCACGTTTCAGCTCTGCACGTCATCAGTGGCAGTATGCACTGCTTGTACATTTTTCTTTTCAGAGACAGGCGTAGCTAACTTTTCTTTATTTGGGAGCGCGTGCCAAGTGCTCCCCAACCCATAACCATTCTGCACAGGATTTCCCTCTGGTGGTTGATGTCAGCACTAACCATCTGTCCGAGGTAGTTTTATTATTTTACTTCTTCTAGCCTCCCGTTTCCTCAGCGAAAGTGGACGTTTTCCGAATGGTTAATCCTCATTACTTTAGCTTGATTCATACTTACTTTTAGCCCCACAGCTGTCCTTTTTCACTGTTATTCCGCAAACGTTGTTTGCATGTGTCCTACAGTCTCACTCAGCAAGACTACGTCGTCCGCAAACCTGAAATGGCTCAAGTATTCCAGTTTATCCTTAATCTTATGTTCTCCTAGTGAAGCTTTCCAAATACCTCATCTAGACATGCTGTGAATAGTTTTGGAGAGATGGTGTCTCTCTTTCTTACTACCTTTCAGATCGTAAATTTGTCGCTTTGGTTTTGGAAGGTTACCCTTCACGTGCTTTCTTTGTATATGCCTGCTAGAACTCTTACGTAGGTTCAATCTATTTACTGGTATTTTAGTGCTTCTAAAACGATTGCAGTGAGTACAGAATGAACCACTTTCTCGTAATCTATAAACGCCATGTAAAAGGGTTTAATGTATTTTCCGAATTCTCCTATCACTTGATTGACGGCATGGATGTGCTGCATGGTTGAGCAACATTTCCTAAACCCAGTATGCTCTCTGGGTTGTAGGCAACCCAGGCTTTCAGCTATCGGGCAATATGTACCTTAGGTAAAGCGCTTGTAAACAGTTGGAAGTAGGCTAATGGGTGTGTAGTTCTTGAGGGCATTGGGATCTCCCTTCTTATGAAACAGAATATTATTGGCGTTTTTACAGGATATGGGCACTTTCTGTATTTTCAAGCATTCCGAAAATAGTGCAGCTAGCTGTACGAGTACAATATCTCCTTCCTCCTTCAGAGGATTTACGGTTAGGGCGCAGCCACCTGCAGCTTTCCCTATTATTAGGCATTTGAGAGCTTTTTCATCTTCCATTTTAGTTACTAGTGGGACATCGAAAATTGATCTTGTATTCTGAGCAGTTTGTACCATATCCAAACAAAGTTCTCCCATCTAGATAAGTAGCACAAGAAATAGGCATCGCAAACCCGACCACTTCGTCGCTGTGGATTATTTCGCAGTTATTGTCCTTAGGCGCGCGTTGGCAGCCAACAAACAGCCGGACAGTTTTGTTGTAGCCACCAACGACGATACTGCGTCTCTACAGTGTAGAAATATTGTGCAAATGAGCTCTCCACCCTTCCCACCTAGGTATTTTGCGTAGCATTATCACTGTCAACAGAGAAGATATGCTCTGGAATTCCATATCAACGTGCGCAGCATAATAATGCGCACTGCAGCCTTAGTTAACTTCCTTAGAAGATATGCATTTTGAGGTAGAGGCAAATTTTTCCGATGGTCCGTGGGGTGATATCTGTTTGACCCATGAATGCTTTTCTTCAATGAAGTGCAGCAGAGAAGATGTGTCGTAAATCGGAATATGCCGGTACGTAATAAATTCTGCGAGGAAAGCTTGATGTTGTGTTTTATTTTATGCAGAATAAAACCTCATATTTGTTGTTTTATGTGTTACTCCGCCCAATCCCGCACAATATTTAAGGATCATTACAGTGAAGGTTTTCGGAGGACATTAGTTCCCTTAGGAGTCTTTTAGTTTCCAAATTTTCGCCAAGACGAGGATCTGTTTATTTGAATGTGTAGATATCACATGCAAACTTACTGTTTTTACGACCGCCATTCGTATGCTTTCGTAAGCGTGTGCTTCAAAAAGCTGGATAATTCCCATAAAAAACTAACAAATGGGTCGCTGAGTCGGCTTTAGTGACCATGCCAAATATAAAGAAGACAACCGCAGAACCAAACATTGGTTGTAACCACAGGACACCGACATAGATCAATACTAGACGATTTTAAAGAAGTTTGGCATGTTGGTCCACTCCAGACCAGTATTCCGAAACGCGTTGTCACTATATTCAATCACCTAGATTGAGACAAGTTGTCTTTCAGAAGTGGTCGTTTTGCAAAAAATAATAGATAAAGAAATATTAGAAGCTTCAAAAAAAATCTTGAATTACGTTAATACCAGATGTACGAACGGAGACATCCTAATGAATAGCTCGTGCCCTCGGTTTCGACTGAATATTGTTATAGCGGTTTTCCTTCAAACCCGTGATAGTTAGTGAAACCTCGAATCAAGAGTTTGTACTAATCCCGTATTTTAATTGCTACTGAACTGCACATTTAAATTGCGATCATACTGAATCTGAGCTTTGTTAACATGAAAAAACATGAGCATAAATACCACGCCACTATTTGTGGCCAGCTACGGCGTTAGAACTAGCCGCAAAATATTAGCGATAGATGGCATTACGCTGACGAAGAGTTGTGAGGACAGAACACTGGCAATGGCTGCGGTGATACTCAAGCTCAATTTCTGTGTAACATTTTAAGCAAACGCCCAGCACTCTGGTAATAGAGCCCTCAGTTCGTGTTATTTAGCCCGCATTTAGGAGCTGTTTTTTCGGTTGCCATTAACAGCGTTCTCGTGAGGGATTCGTTCGCTGTAGTCGATGTAGTCGAATTTTATCGCTGATGAAGCAGACTTTGTGTCGTTTCATACGTGGACCTCGTCCGTCCATCAGTGAAGCAAAGATTCGTTTTAAATGCAAACTGCTTCAACCGACTTGTAAAGGCACAATCATATAGACGTCAGGTTCATAACGGGAATGACCAAAGTCCGATTGCTACCGGGAGAGGAGTTTTCTCCTTGATGCGATGATGTGCCTTCGTTTATCATCATCATCGGTTTGGGAAAGCAATGGTGTAAAGTTTACTTTCATGCGTTGCGTTTTTATGCCGGGATGGTCCCCTTCAGTAAGGCATCGAAAGCTTTGCTGTTAAACAGAGTTCACATATGGAAAATCAAGGATCCCCAAATAAAGATATGTTCTTTGCAACGTTACATTGTGAATTCGTTAGGGAACACTAAAGGCGTGCAGTCTTAACGTGCACAGGATGATCCTCTCTTTGGTTCCTCCAATGGATCCTCCAAGAGTTTTGTTCGGTGACAATTGGTGGAGTAATTAAACCTGCAACTGTGCGGTCTCGCTCACCGCGCGTTTCCGCTTCGTTTTGTATTTGTCCCTCTTCGCGCGAGCACTCTTGTCGAATATTGCCCATGATGCCTTCCTCCTCCGTGATGTCTGTAGCAAAATCCGGTTGTGCGCGCCTCCTAGTGACGATAGTACTGTGGCGCAAGCATTGCTTTGGGACGGGGCCGTTTTACACAGTAGCGTGCGTTTCGTGCGCGCCGTTTTTAATTCAAAATTCTACTTAAGTGTTCCAACCTCCCTTTACGACTGGAAAATCTGATGGAAGAAATGGTGCGGGGTTTTTTCGCTCTCAAACCATGCTGAAAGATCGCAAAAAAAAAAAAAATTGGCCGCGTATCTGCTCCTTTCGTTGCAAGTGTCGACAAAAGACGAAAGTCTTTATCTAATTTTGCCAAGTAAATGCCTCCCTTCGCTTTTCCACTCACCTCTCATGTTGTTCCAAGGTAAAGACGCCAAAGGTTTGCAAATAATTTTTAAGTTACCGCGTTCCACTGCTCCAGGCCGGGTGTCTCGATGCCAACGCTGCCGTACGGCGGAAACGCGCGTGAATCGAGCCGCCCTACTTCAACGTTAATAGAACCACATTGCCCTACTCGATGTGCGTTGCAAGCAGAACGTGGAACCTATCTAGTGGAACCTTTCGTAACTGTTGCCGGTTGATTTTTTAAAATGGCGCCAAAAGCTATAGTGGCGCGGGCGACAGCAGGCGACGGCTGAGTGAATTTTTTTGTGCAGTTGATGAAGTATATAATTTCGGAAAAATCAAGCATGTGTGATTTTTATAAAGGAATACTGCAAATATCACTTCTGTATTAATTTGTCTTATATTTGTGTAATTTCTTGTTCTTCTTGAGCAATGTTGACAAGATATGAACATTACACCGGCCTTAGATGGGTAGATTTATCTCTGACTATATCAGACAGCGCAGGCCTTGTTTTACTTTGGCCGGGTGGCTGGATCGAGTCACAGACTGGCATGGCGAATGGCAATCCAACCCCAGCGCTTTTGCCAACGTAGGCTGGACAACAACTCCGGTTAGGTATCTGCGAGCCCCCCTTCAGTTTTATAGGGATAGCGAACCACATTGGCGAGAACAAACATAAGAAACTCGCGCGAAAGCGGACAAGTGGAATGGGGCTTTTTTGTCCACGTTTGACAGGGCGACCGTGTGTAATTTGTTTTTAGTATGCAAACTGTGGTATGGGGTGCAGGTGTTGCACTGCTCACAAACGAACGTGCAAATGTTTCATCGAGTGCTCGCTGTTTTAAACTGGACCTCGAATTGGGAGAGGTGCAGTCGTAACAATCTTTTTAGGGGTGTGAAGGATGGAGGCGTGGGGCTAGCGCATTTATTTGTGCGACAACAAGTAAAAAGCTTCCTTTTTTTGAGAGAAGTAAGTGACCCTTTTCTTCGTACAGTGTGTGAATTAAGACTAGGCAGGGTTCTCGCTGATTTTGTTATTACGACTGAATACATGACGGGAGTATTTTTGGATATTTTAAGGAGGTTGTTGCCAGCGTGAAGTTGTTAAACGCAACATTTTTAAGAGAGTATTTAAGTACGGTTACACGTAAGAAATTCCACCGTCATATTGTCGATGTTGTGTTACCTGTTCCCATGTACAGGACCATGTACTGTGGAAGGCCCAGTAGCGATGTGCTTAAGAGGGTTAAAATAATGCAGATTCAACCAAGGGTCAAGTCATTTGTGTCAGTGGTCATACTTGTCAACATTGTTGAACAAGATCAAGATATGACGCATATATAAGGCAGAAAAACAATACAGATGTGGTATTTACAGTGTTCCTTTATTATAAAATTTACGAGTGCTTGGTTTTTGCTACAGAAAATGAAATAATACATCAACGGCAGAAAACCGTCGCCTGCAGTTGCCAGCGCCACCTCCTGGCGTCATTTCACATATAAAATGACAATAGCAACGACAGGTTCCACTAGATGGCATACACCTTCCGCTTGGAACGTTTGCGCAGTAGGGCATAGTGGTTCTACAAATGTTGTAGTAGGGTGCCTCAATTCTCGCGCGTCTCCGCCGTACGGCAGCGCTAGCATCGAGGCACCCGACTTGGAACAGTAGAACGCGGTAATTTTAAATGGACTTGAGCAAACCTCTAGGGTGTTATATTGGGAGGAACTAGACGGGAAAGAAAGAGCATGAGAGGTGAGCGGGAAAGGGAACGGAAGCCTTATTGCAGGGGCGCCAGTCGACTATAGTCTTTTGCCGACATTTGCAACGAAAGGCGCAGATACGCGGCCAATTGTTTCCGATGGGTTCTAAACATTTCTAACCACAATATGAAGCAGCCGAACTGTTTCACGGCACGACGCAGGGCTCATTTTCAGAATCTGTCGTGCATTCGATACCACCTCTGCTTTGGGCAAACTTCCAAGCTACACTACGTTTAACAATTCGAACAAGTACACCGAACCGATGTTTCGATCGGTCTCGGAAGAGAAGTGGGAGTTTTAAATCCCGTGGCTGCCGCTCTGTTCGACCCGGAAAATGATTGCACAGAAAATTTGATCCCTTTTCGCTCGTTTCCCAGATGGCCTAGGGGACTTTTTATCCCTAAGAATGCTGTTCGTTCAGGTTTTTACGTGTTCAGTGCTGCCTATAACGATATGTGGTGGATTTTTTCGCCAACACTTAGACCTCCCCTAATCCAGTCATTCAGGAGTTCGAAAATGCATCTTTGTACAATTTAAATAAAGATGACACTGTAGACGCACTTGCAAGGAATTGTTTTACACATGATGACAGTTTAAACGACACACTACGTGTAATCAGAAGAAACTTGATGGGAACAAATATGGGAACCAACTATCCTACTACTTTCATTCACATATTTGAGCTTGCTGTTTAAGAAGCACACCGCTTCCACCTCCCTTTTTATTTCAAGGTTAATCGACAATTTTTTTCAATTGTTGCCATAAAGAGGAGGAAATAAAAACATTACCGCTTTCCACAACGCTGACAAGGATATTTCACTCTGTCACCTGTATGCGGCATCAGTCATTAACATTCTGCAGTCTTCAGTAAGCGTACAGCACGCAATTCTACGACGTCACTGTGTAAGAACCCAATCCGACTAACACCACTACCTGCAGTTTATTATCACCAGATGGTTGACCTTTGCAACCTCGGCGTAATATACAGTCAGTCTATTCGAGCAAAACAGATATATACCGACCCCGCCTAATTTACCCCTAACGGCCAACAACTAAGCAATCACTTCAAGCTGCAGCGATGCTCACTCTCTGTCACTACTGAGGCTACTAAAACTGAAAAACAGGACTGTCACCACCTAAAAAAAAACTACCCAAAATCGAATCTGTACGAAGCGCCCATAAATGAAACCTAGCGTATTCAGCTTTTTCTCCTAACGCAAAGAACATATCGAGATAGCACAATTCAACAAAATGCTTTGTTGGATCTGAAGAAAGGCTTGCAAGAGAATGTTACGTTACATGTCTAACACTGAAAAGTCCTACGCAACTACGTTTTCGTTAACACTAGTAATAAATTCACTGAAACTGCCGATAACCGAACCGGACATGGCAGGGCCATGCAGTATGTATTTGGCGATTACAACCTTAGTAAAGGTGGTCCACCCTTTCCCTGTACCTGGTTTAGTCGAAGCCTATGCTTCGTTTCCGCTAGTGGTATAACCATCCAAAAAATCAAGTGTTGATTCGTTCTTCGTTCTCGTAAATATCCAGCCATGTGCCCCATTCACTGGTGCAGCTGGTAAAAATGTTATATAAATTCACCTACACTACATACGGCGTTTTTTAATTTTCAAAACAAGTCATATCCCCCTACATAGAATTTGTGAAAGAAGCATAATATTTGTTACCGGACCTAACTGCAATGCTTTCAAACGTATTAAATGATATGTTTCACGTATCAGCTAGGGAAAACCGGCGGCCACAAGTATTTACGAAATATGCGGCGGATTTTCCCAATACTAGGATAAGTTTGGATTTGGTTCATACTAAATTTAAACTCAATTTGATGCGGCACTCTCATGGAAACCTATTTTTATTGGCTCTAGAGAATGGTACGATGGAGCTTCTGCGGAAAAGGCGTTAACACATGCAACAGGGCTTCAAGTAGAGTAGAACCTATGCATGAAGAAGAGCGAGTCCTCTTGGCAGCATACGCTTTGCTATCTTCCGAAGGATCAATTAAATGGTCGGGCCTGATAATACTCACGAAGCAAGCAAGCTGTTTATGGTTTTCCCGTGAATTTCTATAGCCCTTCACAAAAGGGTAGATGATGGCGATGGCGATGGTATGATGATGACTATTTCTCAATGTTTGAATGTACCCCAAGGGGGGATTGGCCAGAGCCATATCACTAATTGTAATTTGTTAGTACGTTGACATAATGTTTTTTCTGATAGAAAGAGGGCTATCAAAGATCGCTGTGTTTAAAACCCTAGACAATCATTAATCAAAAAGGCAGATCATACCTTGTCCCTATTATTCGCCTTAATGAAGTGGCTTGTAGCCCCAGATGAGCGAGGAGCCAGTGCTTGTTAGGGACAGCTATTTAGTTAAAAGTACAATGGTAAACATGAGAGTGAAAAAAAGTAAGAAGATTTACTCCTTAGGAGCAGCGAAAGACGGGATTAAAAGACTCTTTCACATCTCGCAGTTTCATTTCTTCCACTTCTTTTATTCACTTTGTAGCCGACGTCAGGGACAGATCTTTCGCCCATCTTTCAATTGCCGCCAGAATCCACAATAAGCCAGCTTCAAAAAATTGGCTCCGATCCACCCTGTGAAGGTGGTTGGAAAGCGAAGCTGTGAACGACCCCCAAAACAATTCCACATGCGAAAATCACTTGAGTCTCACAGGTGGCTCTAGTAAGAGTGAAACCAGAGATTCTCCCAGCCGTTAATTGGGATTCGCGGGGGCGCCGTCCCGATCGCAGCAGCGTCGAGTACGGCCGGGCTACAGTGGAGGACACCGCCGCTGTAGCTCGGCCGTGCATCGGACGACGGAAAAAAAAAACGGTGAGGAGCGTATTTTCGAAGGGTGAGATAGCGGAACCTGGCCATCCTGATGTGCTAGCTCTGGGCTACACCACCGCGCAACACAAGCGCAGACACCGAAACATCTGGCATGTCAGCTTAGTGATTCCCATTTATACAGATCTAAACTAATAGTTTCGTAAGTTTGATAATTTCGAGAAAGTTGACAGAACTTATATAATTGCTATTTATCAGAAACCAGTTGCTCCATTTGTCTTTTGTAATATCTGCTAAACACAACCGAATTCGGTATTCAGAAATTCAGAAAACGCAGTCCCATTCGCGACAAGCAGTGTGCAAAAGGTGGAGTTTCTCTAGCGGCCAGATGTCTGTAAGTGGTCTCTACATTTTGTTTTCCCGCCCTGCAAACCAATCCTTAACGTAGACGACTTAATTCTGTCGGGTCTGGGTTACCCAGGAGGTGCTGTCGGAACAAGTTAATCAAGCCGCTGCGAAGCTAAGCGCGAAATTGGGCGCGAAGCCTACGTCACAACAGGCCCAACACCGTCGCTAAAGCAGACGACAAAGCCGACATGGAAGGGTCCTCCCGACGCGCCCGACGGATGAGCACAGCGGAACGCTGGGTAATAGCGCCTTATCGCAGCACCATGTACATTGTGCTCCGTGAGTGAAAAGTGCCCTACGCCTCCCCAACCACGTCGGGAGTTTCTTGTCCCGCACGCCACGAAAGAACCGTTGGCTGGTGGAGGGAGAAAGCTTTGCTTTGAAAGCAAAAGAACTCCTGAAAACATCCACGAAACCATCCAAACAGTCACGCCAAAAGCAAACTCCCACTGGGCAAGTGGATTGGGCTCATTTTGATCCGCGCCCCAGCAGGATCCTGCTCATTGTCGGGGCGAAATATAATCGGCGTACATGTTGGCTTGGTATTATGTAACCTTTTTTGTGGCAACATATTTTCTAGGAGTTCTGCAGCTGAAGTTTTATCTTGCCCTAGTTTTGGTTGTTTGATATTGATAATTAAAAAAAGACCTCCTTTATTTCGTTAAAAAAACGAATGGAAAATTTTTAAAACCCTTTGCCTGGCCCATGTTCTGTAGCGGGTTCAAAATACTGTGGAGTGTTCTGCGGGTATTCAAATGTTCAAAGTGTTTAATGAAGCAAACTTTTGTGGAGTGGAGAAAAGAAATAGGTCATGTGCTACCGGAAAGATTATATTGGGAAAATCTTAGATGCGACTAAGCCGCTGGGAATAGAAAACTATTATTGAAGTGTGGGCCTTTTACAAGTGATAATTATTGTTGAAATTTAGTTTCTAGAAATAGTTATGCAGCCGAAATTTGTTTGTTTGAATGTGAAATACATGGTAGGTGCCAGATTTACTGCACTCAACTTATTTGTTAAAATGTTCATACAAAATGCACGCATTTGTATTTCTAGCAATCAGCTCAGCAAACCTTAAAAAGCGAGTTAATACATTTCCGTGTGAATAACATGAATGCTGCGCCAATTTGAAATGTAATTCTTCATTATCGTCTTCGGAATAAGGTCAGCAGGCATTGCCCATTTTATTTTGTACGCTTCATCAAATCCTACGTTTTCGTCATTGACTCATTCGAGAACAGCGGTTGAAAATCGTATCATTACTAATGGCGCAGAGGGAAAAGTAGATTTCCGGGCATATTTTATATCCTATTCGAACCTTACCTTTCCTAACTGAAATACTTCTCTCCACTGCGCCATAACACAAACAAATAAAACAATCACGCCATTTTTATTATACGCAACACACATCGTTGAAATTACAATATTAGAATAAAAGCCTCAGCCTAATGAACGTTAGTAAAATAACGTTCGGATCCGACACTGTCTGGTTAAAAGATTTGGACCGTTTTATGATACCCCGAGCAGTAAACTGAACTACGTACGTTTTCGTAAAAAAACACCCCCTGAGGAACGTGCCCTTTTGAACGTTATGCCCGGACCGGGGTTACGGCGTCTTTCCTCAATGTATGCTGACATTGGCTTTATTACTAAAACATCTTCCCTTCACAGCGTGCAACATTGTGGAGCATAATGTCGCTTTAATTTTCATTAGTAGTACTGTGCTTGCTTTGTAAATGTCGTACTTTTTCACAATACCGGGGTGTTCAGGGCAGCTCAGGGGCGCATCTCTAAGTTTCATATTTTCATCTTCACTCTCCAGTACTTTAGGGCGCTAGACGTAAGGCTTAGCCGCTTTTTTGCGTTTAGTTAGTTCATTTTTGGAATGTTTTATTTCTCTTAGCAGCGTGCTCTGTTGTGATGCAAATTTCCGTTTTTTTTTCCTTGTGCAGGTGTTTGTGGAGGTGATATGCACGCGGCAACTGGAGTGATAACAAGTCCATCGTTTCCAGAAAAGTACAGAGACAACACCTTCTGCCGCTGGAATATATCTGTTGCTGAAACGGAGCAAATTGAAGTGTCCTTCAGGAGCTTAGGCCTCCAAAGTTGTGTACGTAAAAAGGAAACTCTGATGGCTTGCCTCACGTCCTCGGCTAGCGTAGGTTTTGATCTGACCTCAGAAGAAATAATAGCCCAATTTGAAGTTCGGAAAGGGAAATGAGATAAACATTTCTCACATTTTGTTCCTTCAAGTCAATGAGTTAGAAACATTTTTCACATTTTGTCCCTTCATGTTATGACTGTTTATCGCGTGTGCGTTCAAAGCCTACACATTTTATGAAAGGTTTGCATCATTGCACTGCTGTTACTTAAAAGCCTGCGGCGTCCACAACCGTGCTAAGAACAGCTCAAGCGACGCTAGCGTGCAGGTGCAGTGGCAGTTCTGGCCGAGCAGTGTTTATGTGGCAATCGCCAACAGCGGCCGCACATCGGCTCTGGTCGACACAGGAGCCACCGTTTCCGTTATATACGCTGATCTGTGCTGTTTCCTTCGCAATGTGAAGACGCCCCCGGATGGACTATCGCTCCGAACCGCAAGTGAACAACCCGTCGGGGCAATGGCTGCATGCGCGGCTCGAGTAGTTATCAGGACGTAGTGTACTATATTGAGTTCATAGTGCTTCCAGCTTGCTCCCACGAAGTAACTTTATGAAATAATACCTTGGAGAAGGTAGCGGCCTCAGAGGTCTGGGGCTGCAGAGCTCTGGGGCCGCTACCTTCTCCAAATTATTAGTTTAGATGCGACGCTGACTGCATCTCTTGTCAGCGGCCCTGTCCTTCCTGCGTGCGTCCGTCGCCGGCGTCCGCACTCTCCCCCCGCTCACCCCCTCTCCTCTCCGATAGCTAACACTTTCTCGCGAGGGGCATTGGATTGGATTCGATTGGCTTGGCTTGGCTCTGCGTGGATTGGATTTGGAATGGATTGAATTGGAAGTGGATTGTGTTGGATTGTATTGCGTCTTAGCCGCGGCAAACGCACTGGGGCCGGCGCGTGCCCAGGTGAGAGCGAAGACTCTCTCTCAACATCTGCGGGTGTGCGGCCCAGCGCGCTATAACTCCGCCGGTGGGCGGCGCTGCGCGCGGTGCTGCGCCATGGCCGGACTGGAGGAGCGGCGAGCGCGGACTTTTCATATGAAAGTGCGCCCCCGCCGCTCCTCCAGCCCGGCCGTGGCTGCGCATGTGTAGTACTCTCTCTGTCCGCGGTCTCCTCTCCTTCTGGCGCGCAGCGCATGTAACCGGTGTGCCGCTCTCCGGCGGCCTTTCGGTCGACGGTTGCTCTCCGCTTGCGCTTGAACCCCCCTCAGCGTGGCATCACACCAGGGTTCCCGCGAGGGGAGGTGAACGTAATTTTTTTATCTGGTGACCATCTTCAAAGCCCTCTTGTTCCCTATATATATATCTTGTGGTTAGGAAAAAAAAGGGCAAGGAACGCCGGCAGTAAGCAACGCCGAGGGAGGCGTCGGAGGATAGTTACTTCTTTTTTTACTGCGATTAGTAAGGTTCACGGTGCAAACTGATGTAGGCGAGAAATGGACGATCAACAAGCGTCCTGAGTGCAGGCGAACCCCCGCGTTCCAAATAGATCTCGGATGCCTTACCAAGATGAAATGTAGTATATGAGCAGCAGGCATTCAAACAGGAAGTCCTGGTACTAAAGAAAATTACGAACGTGAAGCTGCTGCAGATATCGTTGTATTTCCAATTAGGACCATAGCTTTCTACTAATCAAAAGAGTTTTCTGCCCTCTCCTTTTCGGAGAGTGGAGAGTTCAAAAGCGTTTATTCTTTTTGTTGCAGGCAAACTGCTCGTGCGACTACGTCAAGGACATTTTCAAGATATACCGATCACCAGATAATAAGAAGGGGGCCTTTCTGCGGTACATCGCCGCCCGATGCCTACACTTCGTATGAGAACTACCTTGTACTCGAATTTAAATCAGACAGCGCTGTACAGGGCCCGGGGTTCTCCGCCATCTACACAAAAAGTGAGTTGAAATATTTTTTTGCGCTCGAATGGCAGAGGGGATTTTGTTAGAAGTACATATTGTCCACCCTCAAAGAAAAATAGCATAGGTACTTGTGTATGTACCCCAAGACGTAGCTGATTGCCACCCTGGCGAAAACAAAAACCTCGAGCTTTGTTTACACCCCGCGTTAATTGGTGTATTTGCCTACAATCTGCCTGTAATAAGGGTAAGACAGAAGTGCAGGTACCTCCCGATTTCAATGCCTACAGCCCTGGAATTTCAATTACAGCATATATCTGCATAATAAACCAGATTACGCTGGTCGCAGAAACACACCGTACGCGCAGAAGCTAGAACACAGTGGGTGGGTGAGTGAGCGATGGAATAAACTCTATTAAGACGCGTTTCAGTCGCTGATGGTTAGGCGCCCACCCGGCTTAGGTCCTCCTCTAGTCCGATAAGCTCCTGGTTCGCGCTGGCTGTCCTCGGCCCTCTTCACCAGGCCTAAGCTGGAGCTGACAAGCGCGGTGGTACGTGGGGCTGAAAGAAACCGGTGGATTCGAACCGACCGCAATTTCTTGCGTTTAGGGAGCCATGGAATGCGTTGGGGAAAACTGAAAACAATGAGATACTCCTAGAGGAGCACAGAAACGCTAGGAGGTTGCTGAAAACCAGTAAATAACACTAGAACATGGCCCCTGCGGTCTGCGCTAGAGAAATGCATGCGGGAGAGCGCCCGTTTTCAATGTAGTCCAGACACATGACACTTCTGCCGCACTTGAGAACAACGTCGTGGTCGTTCGCACTATTGCGTCGCGCGATCGACGCAGGTGCTCTGATTCGACCACTTCTGGATGTTTGCGGCCCGTGAAGTGCCTGAAAATATTATTCTTTAAAGAGCCGCTTTGTATGCCTCGGTTATGGTGCTCAATATCATGCCAAAACGCCCAGCTGGAAAGCCAAATTTCCATAACCTCTCTGGCGATAGCATTCGCGAGGCGGGGGAACCCCAGACTAGAACGGGGGAGGGGTCGTGAAGTAACCGTTGGTCATCGGCAAGGAAACATTGATTGGTTGTGGGGTTTAACGCGCCGACGTAACGCAGGCGATGAGGCGCGCCGTAGTGGAGGGCTCCGGATTAATTTTCACCACCTGGGGGAATCGTTAACGTGCACCGAAATCTCCTACATACGGGCGTTTTTGCTTTTCGCCTCCATCAGAAATGCGTGCGGCCGCCGCGGCCGGGATTCCAACCCGCGACCTCGTGCTCAGCAGCGCAACGCCTTAGCCCCTGAGCCACCGCGCCGGGTGGCAAGAAAACACTTCCTCTCTTCCCGCTCTCAATCAAAATATGGTGGTGGGAGTGTGGGTTGCCGACACCTCACATGCGCGCTGTGCTTCCTTTATAGAAAGTAGTTGGCCGGACTTTATTGGCAAATACCTGGATCATGTCCCTCCGGGAGGTGTCTGCAGCTGCATCTGAAGTTGCAGGAGCTGCGATAAAACCAATAAAGAGGCCCAGATTTCAAGCTTTTCGGAATACGGAGAATCTAGCGACGACAGCCCCTTGTGCCTCGAATAATTTGCACTTCTAAGCTGGTGAACTCAACCCAGGGTTGATCTCGCAGTCAGCGTGATTTGGAGCAGCATGTTGGGCTTCAACATCACGGTAAATTCGCAGCGGCTCTTCGTTTCCTTCGCACGTTCTGTGCATGCGAACTCATTGAACTACCAGTGCGCAACGAATACACACCCTTTCGTTGCCACAAGCTTTTACGCCTTACCAGAAAGGAAGTCTCCAGCAAAGAATCGATTTTGCATTTCCCTTCTCACGTTGTGCTTTAAAAAATGGTTGAAGGAGTGTCCGTCCAGTTCCGTTTATAATATCCTAAGAAAGACAATAAATCAATTTTCGAACGATTAGTATCAATCGTCTTTAAAATATTTTCTATAGAGAAACAACAAATGCGGTTTGATGACCCAATAAAATTTTATTGACGGTGTGCAACGATGTAAAAGCTACAGACAGCAGTAGGAAATTAGCTCAATAGCGTCGAAATATTTCCAGCTACATTTTGTAGCGTTAGTTACTTTCCCGTAAAGACAAGGAGTTAATGTTTTCTATTTACTGCTATAAAGGTTCGTAATTATATAGGTATAAAAACCTGCCACGAGCATTGCCAAGCCTTCCCCTGGAGACGGCGTGATTTCCAGCGTGTTTCACATTTACGTTCTAGCGCATCGAACTCCAAGAGAACAGCGCATTCTAGCACTCGCTTGATACCAACGCTTCCGCGCACTTCTTGTTTTTGGCGTTCAGAGCACTGCTGGTTCCATCCCGCGTTCGATGTAAGCGGTTTCGTGTCCGGCGTCTTTCAGGGTCAACTTTTTGCTGCGATAATAATCAGGCAAGCACTCAGCGCGGCACTCCGGCGCCGCTCTGTTTTCCGCAATGGGGGAACATGGCGCCAGGGTGAATGTGAAAATGTGCAACACTAATTGCACACTTGGAAACAGGTAGCATTTCAATCTTCGACAGCCTCTCGACCTTTTGATTCTCATTCTGTCAAATCTATTGCAAGCGTTTTCTGTAGGGATTTTTCTTCAACACTGACAGTTTTAGTGAGCTTAAACTGGCGAGGGGACTATTATGGGTGAGTATTTGCCTTGCACTATTGCAGAACTCTTTCTCGTATAGCTTATTTAGAAAATTTGCTGAGAGGCTATATTTTACGAATGTGATCCCAAGGGCTGGCTCTGGTGCGCGAAAACTCGCAGAAATTCTATAGAAGTCACGTTAAATTATTTATCAAGCAACCAATACCTCTTTCAACACTATTCGCCTTTGTTCTCTTAGATTGTCACTGCAGGAGGGGCAAGAAAGCAAGTTATCGTCTTGTTGCGTCGAGACGTACGCCGTATAGACCACATTAGTCTAACATATTCAATGGGGATTTTAAATCAAAATCTAGTGTTCGTCAGAATTTTGCGTTAAGAGATGATCAGAAAACAAAATGTTGACAAAGATAACGTCGAGTCGGAAAGAAAGGAGTAGCAAAAGAATTTCGATAGAGCTAATTTCTCTGTTCTGAAAATCTACTTAGGCAGGCAAGGTTTCAGAAATCCGTCTTCTTGCCAGAAGACAGAGGAGTAATCTGAACTGCAAAACGGCAAGAATAGTTCAGTGCATCTGTAGCCTAAGAAATTGCTTTATGTGATTGTGAAAGGGTGATAAGCTTGCCGACTTGTTAATACAACTTATTGGGAAGACTCAAAAAAGTCGTGGGCTAAGTATTTGTACCCTTGCTTCGTCGCATCATTATTTCGTGCCTTGATAGAATATATTTAATCCCTTTCGTACCAATATTGCGCTGCTGAACAAATTACCGATGTTAGACGCTCTGTAGTGACATACCTTCCCGTGAAACAAAACGCACATGGTAAATATTGCCTGCGGACAATGCAGTGTAATATCACATACGTATATGGTTCTAAGTGCTCTTTGCAAACTTTTTGCTTACATATAGAGGCTCTTACAAAGAATGGCGAGTAGTTTCGGATTACTTTCGGAGTAGTTTCGGACGTTACTTATACTGTGCTTTAAGGCAGAATAAAGGACACAGCCCGGTCTTTTTTCTCGCAACATAGGTACTCTAACATATCAACAGTAAATATTGAATAGTTTTGGGGCCCCTCCACGTTCTGATGTGTAAGGCAGTGGGCAGGTTATTTACACGAATAATGGCACCACATTTTGTTAGCATTGATCATCTCATTATTTGTCGGTTTAGTTTGGGGAGTGTGTGTAATTACCAGTGTTCTCACTGCTCCAGGTTATAGAGAAACCGCAAAATGGTCGCCTGAGTTCCTGTTATCTTCTTGGGAAAATTTTCTGCAGTAAACTAGTTCTGGTTGTTTGCGGCCCTTCGAAGTAATGTATGTTTAGTAGTATTGCTTTTGTGTACCAGCAAAAGTTTCATTTGGTTGCTGAAATATTGTTATGTTCGATCACTCCACTGAAAAAATTATCTGCTGTGCTTTTTCCATATTAAATACAAAGCACATCAGGACAAACCGGAAACCCGTCAAAAGGCTGCCGAAGCTTCCTAAAAATGTTTTCTTAGGCAAGAAAAAGAACGCTGGGAAATACACAAAAATGTCGTGACATATCTTCCTAGAAAATAAAAGATACTATCGGACCTTCGTGAGTTGCACATGCTCGGTTGTGACAAGAGCGAAGACAAGTGGATCATCCTGGTAACACAATATGTACCGCAAAATTATTGGGTTTTCTGTTTAGGCAACAGTATCCTTGACGGAAAGCGGTAAACCTTCCAGGCCTTTATATTGTACACGGATAATGCAGCAACAGTGCACTTTAATTTACCAGAGCCACCTTTGTCCTGCAGCCAAATTAAATAGCAAGAGCATGTAGACATCAATGTATGGTGACGACATTTTAATGCTGCGCTTGTGATTCTGCAGAACCCTGTGGTGGTGTATTCTCGGATATGAATGGAACCGTCAGAAGTGCGGATCACCCTCTGTATTTTCCACGGAACAAGAGGTGCACCTACGAGATTGTTGCTGCTCCTCGACACTGCATCATTCTCCACTTCACACGTTTCGACCTCAAGTATAAGGTATGGTCATGATACAAATAACACCGCCTTAAGAGCATCACAATTGTCGCTTTTCGTTTGCTGCATCTAATGCCTATAATTATAGAACTGGACCTCTGTTTTCGGCACAAATATTATGTATACGGAATTTAGCATTTTTTAACCGGAGAGACTGTCTTCAAGTGTTAGACATAACACGAAAAATGAAGTGTCGTAAATATTAGCTCTTCCACAAAGTATGGGAAGTGAAAAAATTGTCGTAAGAACTGTTATTATTTCATAATGCTTGAGGGCAATGTTATAATTACCCCGCTAAAAAAAACTATTCCACCAAAAGTGTTGTCTCCGTGTTGTGAGGTTACGTGGTGCCTCTTCAATCTATTGTTAGCAATTACAACTCGTGCATTCTAGCCATGTAATAGTTCTCCCTTTGTTACCTTCTGTGTTCTAAACTCCCATATTGAATGCCAATAAGTATAGCTTACGGCTACGTTCTGCAATATTCAGACAGCGAATAAGGGGCATTCAATTTACCAGGGCGTTTTTCTGCATATAAATATCTGAACGAGGTTTGTTAGAGAGAGAGAGACCTATGCAGGGCCGACGAAATGACGTTCAGGTGTTTTACACAACTGCTCAATAGGTTGCAACCTTGTCGGCCATTCATCACGGCAAAATGTATTTGAATTTAGGGCTGTGAATTTTGTGTAGGCAGTTAAAGCAAAATAATAGAGTAGTTGGGGAACAGTATGTACGCTTTCTCTGCCATCGTTCATTAAATATTAAAAGTTCGCTCAATAAATTGGTAACATCAAGGAACACTTCAAATATGTGAAGTATTTTCTTGGTACTTTTATGGTGTTCTGTTTTTTTGTTTTACATACAGGTTGTTTAAACATTGTGTAGCTCACACTGCTACTATCAGCCCTTTCTATATAGTTCTGCTGAACCCTTCCTAGACTAACTGTAAAGAAGAAAAATGATCTTGTTGGGCAAGTGGGTATTCACCTACACAAGACATAACTTCGGGAAGCGAGGAGAATGATTTCAACGACACGGCGGACAAGCGCATCACGTGACCTGCGTCATGACATCATTCAGCTTAAAAGGCATCACCCGCCTTTGGCGCTGTGATTGTTTTTTTAGTAATAGTGTATAGCTCATACAAAAAAATTCTATTCAAGGCGAGACAATTTTTTAAAACAGCAGCGAACCACAGTGATGATTAGGTTACAGAGAATACTAAAAGTGAGCTATCTTTTTGCAACAGCTGTTCCGAAGGCAAATGAAGTACTTTTACTGTGGCAGTCATGTTCTTCCGGTGTAAATATTCTTAACTGGAAGTGTCAGTAAGTGAAAACTTTATTAGGATGGGCCAGCCCAGTATGGGGCCTCATCTAGTCCGGCAAGTCCCGGTCCGCGCAGGCTGCCCTGGCCCTATCCACCAGTCTACGCGGCATTAAGAGGTCGGCGCTGCCAAGTTGGCCCGCCCTCCGCTCGGATGTTGTGCGAGGATTGGGGGTAAGGGATGGGGTTTCTCACACTCCCATTTATTGTGGTACAGGGGGACAGTTTCGGGACACCAATTGCAGGTAGCCTAGTGTAAGGTGGGGTAGATGGCGTGAAGGAGAGTGGCGTGGCGATAGGAATTTGTTTGAAGTCGGCGAAAGGCAGTAACCTCGGCTCTGGATAAATAGAGATGTGTGGGTGGGGGACTGTTATCGTTTGTACCAGTAATGGGTAAGGATGTTCATGCAAGAAGTAAGAGAAAAAACATTATGTAGAAAAATTCAAAAAGCAAACTTTAGTTTCTTCTTCACACATGAACGTGTCGTTGATGTCCTGTTGCAGGTTTATTCTACATGAAATGCTTTCACAAGTTCTCGGCATAATTTTCCCACATATTAGCTGAATCTTAAGTTTCTGAAGATTTCGACTATTCGAACGATTGATATATGAGCTTGGAGAGACTTTTTTTGCTACAGCGTTTATTCGTACGCGCTAACCTATCATCTCCAAGCGAACAGTGAATGTAAAAGGGGAAACTAAAACGACTTCCCGCCAGGAAGGAAGATTGCGTAGTGTGACGAGCGTTGCCGCTAAATATTCCGGAGAATTCGAAACCGCCCAAGGAGCTGGCGCCTGGTACTTTCGAGTAAGCCAAAATGACGCCGCGTTGTTGGTGCAATAAAGATTAGTGGAGCGAGAATTTGTTACTCCATTAACTTGAAAAACACTATCGTAGGGAAGCAGTCACCGAAGTGGGGTTCACAGAAGAAGCAGCGACGAATGGAACGCTGCCGCGTTCGCTTCGTGAATTTATATAGAACGCAATCATTTCTTGTAACATGGAATACAATCGAGAACATTTTTTATCAAACAGGAACAGCCAAGCATAGTGACTAAAAGGTCCATTCCTACTTAAAAATAATTGCAAGTGTGGAATGTTAATCCGGGAATTCTGCCGTTTGGGCTGATAATCGCCTAAGATGCCCGTGAATTCGCAGGAGCGGTTTTTCATTACCTGCGAGGGGCCCTTCTTCAAGAGAAACAGCCTGGTTCTTATAATCGCTGTTACAGGACAGGCATGAGCCACAATGTTCCATCCGAAGGGTTCGTGAACGTTAACACTTAGTATGTAATTCTCGGGAGCGTTCACGATTTTTTGGAGAAGATGACGCGGCGTTTTGGAAGTGCGTCGCCATTGATAATTCATAGAACTTTCCTGAGAGTCTTTGGTTATGGCTATTTTGTCTTGGGCAGTAGTTTTTGTTGGAGATATTGCGGCTTCTTAGGCAGTATCAATCCCTGTGCTCTTGACTGTGCTTGATGAGATTAGCTGCAGTTTTATATCACCTGGCAGAGGCGACACTGGGCGGGATGGTGTGGATACGAAGGTGCTTTCACATGTATGGTATTTCGCTCGTCTTTGCATTTTGTCGACATTGCTCTAGCTTGGTGAATTCTTTATGCCTGGTTTTAAGCGCGTGCATAATTCACTAAAATTAGAACCCGCAGCTATTCAGTAGTACATTTTCAAAGGTATGCTTTTCTAACAATCTTTACGCTTCTAATATATAAAATAAAATAATCTAATATCAGATATTAAGGCCATGTGGTCAAGCTTACATATGACAAAAGGTCAATGCCTGATGATCGCCTCAGAGAGCACGCGAAGTATCCTAGCTTGTCCAGAAGGTAGCATGATGTCAGCCCACCGGGCCTCTAGCGGCTGCACCCGCACTCCACTGACGTTGCCACCCTCACTGTCGGCCCTGACTGATGAGAGAGGGGTATTTTCGAAGATTTAGTAATGAACAGGAAAAGTAGCACTGTATTACTGCACAAGCTGTATCACTTTTTAAATAAGACTTTTCACCTAACTTCACAATTTTTTGATTAATCGTCACGTCACGGATGAAACAGTGTCGGGATCTTTACAGATGTTTTGATAAAAGATTCTGTAAATTTTACTTTGCTTTTCATGTATGCTTTTGTGAAATATAAATGTGCGATATGTTTGCGGCGTTCTACATTGTTTCAATTATATTCGAATCGTGATAGTATCACTGAAGAGAATTTTCACTCATGTTTATGGAGTCGTATCTATGTGTGTGAAAGGCCATATCAAGCACACGAGAGCATAGTGATGTCGATAGTGGCAGCGTATTACTAAAATACCGTCTACTATTCCTGAGTTCCAGTGCATAAATCGTTTGCCGTCACATTTTTGCATTCGAAGTCTTAATAGGTAATGGTGTGGTGTGGACAAATATTTATTTGAGCGTTAGTTGTCATGCATTCTCACAGGGACAATGCACCTAAGGTGAAACTAGCGAGGAAGATTAGGGGCTACGCCGCTAATGCCACACCATAGTCCTGCCCCCCCCCCCTCCCTCACCTGGTGAGGCCCGACAATGCACAGTCCAATCTCGTAATTCGCCCTACAGGAACGCTTCAGGGTCACTGGAGGTGTCTTTAGTTCCTGGCTGCAATTTAGTGTGGGGCTCTTGAACGGTGCAAACTCTTCATAACGGTGGAAACGCACAGACGCAAAATCAAACTTAACGGAAACCATGTGTCTAGATATTTCTTTCTATGGATAATCAATTGTTTTCTCCTCCGTTTTGTTCGCAGTCTGACTGCTCCGACGACAGCCTCCATGTCTACAGCACCGAGTTCAGTGGCACCGTGAAGAATTATGGACGAAGTTGCGGTAGCAGAGCCCCAAGCAACATCTCTTGCGAAGGAACCAAAGTTCGCATGGAGCTTAAATCGGGAAGCCACGGCGAGCATACCGGTTTTCTCCTCGACTATCAACAGGGCAAGCTATTTGTTATGTATTTATCCGTCCCAAGTTGAGTGCTATTTTTTTATCGCCATCTAGTTGAGACCTACATGAAAACGTTTCCAGTATGGTGAGTAAAAATTCTCACGAGATGACTAGGAGGATATTAGGCTGAAGTCATGACGCATGAAGTCATGAAAAAATTATGCAGATGTCACATTTTTATGAAGACTAAAGTGTAAATATTAAGTACAGGGATGAATAACTGAATCAGTGCCCACTACCTTTTGTTTATAATATATTGATAAAATACCAAAGCCGGAAACTTCATTATTGTTGCATAAAATTCACGTCTTTTTGCATCAGAAAAAATCGGCCGGTGTTCGAAATAAAAAAACTGTAGTTTAAATCTCTGAATGTGTGCCAACAAGCATGCGGAGACTAATAACGATAACTTACGTTACTTAATTTAAATTGTTGGGCACATTGATATTCGTACTGTAACTGAACCTGGGTCACCAAAGTACTAGGCGGGTTATTTGTCACCACCCAACATCAGCATGTCGACAGCGGCACAAGAGGTAGCGTAGTGCGTGCAGCGCTGACTTTAAAACGTCTGATATGTCACCATTACGCACGTGAGTAGAACAGCGTAACCCAGCCAGACAGAACAAGATTCTGAAGTAGCTGACACTTCCCACTTTCCTCAGTTTTTCTTCTGAACCTTTTCACGTCGAAAAACAAGACAATCAGACCAAGGAAAGAAAGCAAAGACTGATTTATAAGTAAAGAAGTCTTTCCTTTGTATCGCCAAGCAAGGTATATTTAGAAAACGAAAACGTGGTGTTAAGTTTAGACGTACCAGACAAGAAACGGCAGGTACAGGAGTCAACTTCCCAGTTACATTTTTTGTAAAAAGATATATAATTTTGTGTTCTCAGAACGCAAGCAGTCCTTAACCTTCTGAAGATTTGATAACAAACAGATTACACAATGAGCTAAACAAACCGCAAGAAGACAGGAGGTAATTTGAAGCATAGAACCGCATAACACAAAAACTGAGGCATCAAAAAAGTATGCGCCAGGCTTCTGACCTGCATACAGCATCACCAGACTTATGACAGCATCATGTTAAGTGAAAACAAAATTACGTCAAAGAATTGGCTGACAATTTCTTACTTTCTAATGCAGAATTTGTGCTGAGCGTGAACTGTATTGTTTTCGGCAACAGGCAATAGCTGCTGTGGCTCACAAAGTGATCACGTGAATAAAGAGCTCATGGCAAGTGGGCCACTATCCCGCAGCTAGTTGCTCCCGCCGAGAACCTTGTTGGAAATGGCGCTTTAACCTCCCTCATAAATGTCACGGAGTTGGAATGGGGTACGCATCGAGGGGGTCGCCAAAGGACCCATATAACTACAGCACGCAGCGTGTTCTCGGCTACTGTGGCGTGGCCTCGGCAAAGTGCTCTCCCCCTTACACTTTCGGCATATTTTCACCCTCCGCTTTCTTGAGGGCTTCCGGTAAGATCAGACAACAACAGACCTCCTAAAGGATGGCGGGCAAATTGTACTAGTAAAACTGGCAAACCTGTACACGCAATACCAAATGACCGCGAGTGTACCGGAATCTTGGAAGAACAGGAACATCGTCCTAATCCATAACAAAGATGAAATTTGGACTTGAAAATTTACAGGCCGATTAGCTTACTGTCAGTCGTCTACAAGGTACTTACCAAGGTAATCGCTAGCTGAATTTCTGCCACCATAGATTTCAGTCAAGCTAAAGAACAATCACGGTTTCGTAAAGACTAATAAACAATAAACCATATATTACGATCAATCGGTGATACAGAAGTGCGCGGAGTATACTCACACCCTATATATAGCGTTCAGAGATTATGAGAAGGCTCAGTTGAAACCTGAGCAGTCATTCAGGCAATACAGAACCAGGGTGTAGACGAGCATTATATAAGAATACTAGAAGATATCTACAATGGGTCCGCAGCTACCATCGTCCCCCATAAGGACAGCAGTAAAATATCGATAAGGGAGGGAGTCAGACAAGGAGACAGTCTCTACATTGTTATACACAGCATGTTTACAATAGGTTTCCAGAACATTTGACTGGGAACAGCTGAGAGTTAGTGCTAATGAAGAATACCTCAGTGACCTCAGATTTGGCGATCACGCTGCCTTGCCATGTAACTCGAGGAATGAATTGCAAAGAATGCTTGCTGCACTGGAAAAGCAGAGTAGAACCGTGGGCCACAAAATTATTGTGTATAATAACTAAACTAATGATCAATACCCTCTGGAGAGAACAGGGCATTGAGATAGGTGGGAGGGCAGTGGAAGTAGTAAGCTAATATATCTACTCAGGCAAAGTGGTGCCCGCCGATCCCAACCATGAGGCAGAGATAATTAGAAGGATAACAATTGGTTGAAGTGCATTCGGCAGGCACTCTCAGGTGATGAAGGGCAGCGTACCGTTCTCTCTCAAGAAGAAAGGGTATAGCGGTTTGGTCTTACCGGTACTCACATACGGGACAGAAACTTGCAGGCTGACTAAGAGGGTTTACCTTAAATTGAGGACGACTCAGTGAGCAATGGGATGGAAGATGGTAAGTGGTAGATTAAGGGACAAGAAGGGAGCGTAGTGGATCAGGGAACAAACGAATGCTGAGGATGTATTAGTAGAAATTTAGAAGAATGGGTGTTCGCAGGGCATGGAATGTGAAGGCAAAATACCCGTTGGTCCTTAAGTGTAACAGAGTAGGTCTCTATATAAGGCAGTTGTGGCAGGGGGCGGCAGAAAGTTAGATGGGCAGATGCGATCAGGAAGTTTGCGGGGATAAATTGGTGGCAGTTGGCACAGGACCAGGACAATTGGGGAATAATGGGAGAGACCTTTGTATAGGCTGGTTATGATGATAATGATGTTGATCATTTCTACAAATAAATCTGATTTGAAGTGCGTGCAACGTTTTGATTTTCCAGTTTGCATGTCTGCAGACAGGTATACTATCGAGACTGGCTTATAACCACAAGTTTTTTCATTACAACGATATTTTAAAATAACCAACAATTTTGGGTGGTCGCGCGTAATTCGGTATATCAAGATTCGACTGTGTATAGGATGTGGAAATTGTCTATTTCAGCTCAAGTTAGAGATGGACCAGCGAACGTCACTATAAAAATGAATCCAGACACCAAAGCATCGTAGCTATGCTGGCGGAGCAGAGGGTACCGGCATCTGACGGACGAAATACCAGGCAATTTTATTTCGGGGCTGTGCACCTAATTGGGATCACGGAGGCTCCGCATTTCGTTCTGCCTTTGACAGATGCCACAGGCTAACCTTGGGTGTAGCCCGAAAGAACCCATTCCCGTTTGACCCCGTCCCGTTTGAACCCACTCCCGAAACGCCCTTCCCGCTTGACCCGTCCCGTGTGCGCCCGCTCCCGAAACGACCTTCCCGTTTGGGCGCTTCCTGTTTCAGCCCGTTCCCAAAACGCCCTTCCCGTTTCAACACGCTCACAAAGCACCTTCTCATTGCAACCCGCATCATTCCAACCAATTTGAATTTCCGAAAATATGCGTTACCGTCTTCGAAACTGTCCCCCAAAGTGTGCTTACAAGCAACGGGCCATGCACTAAAAACTTGTATGCAGCAATTTTTCCGGAATCGACCGATATTTCTGGCCGATAATATTTGCCCAATGCCTTAGGCCGATACTGCCCGTCTTGACAAAATATTTGTAGCTGCGAAAGTAAACTAGAAAGATACCCAATATCTTGAGCAATGCACGCATTGGATTTTTATGCAGTTGGTGTCCGTACGTGTGGCTGAAATTTATTTAACAGCGGCTCTATGCTCATTGTTTGGAGCGTAGCTTTGTCTTCGGGTTCGAGATCTATAGATCAAAGATGTTCATCGAGAGACTTAAAAAAGCAAAAATAACAATTGAATGTGTTAACTCAGCCAATTAACAGATTTTGCGAGAACGCCGGCGGTTTTTTGTCCGGCGTTTTTGTTGCATAAAAGCCTGCGCGGCTTCCTTGTGCAGGCCCCGCCGAAGTATAGTGTACTAGGGGAAGCGCTTTCCACAGTTTCATCGTTTTTCTGGGGAAGCGGGTAGCGCGTCGAGCTGATAAAAATAATCCCAGCAATGAAAGTGTGGTTAATATCCTTTTGGGGGAGCCGCACCTTTGTCGTCTCAGGTCTATACGACGCCGAGGCTACCTTGTGACGTCGGCGGAATGTATCTCTAGTTTCCATTGATAATTACCGCATTAGAGCATGCAAAGAACGGGTGCGTCCTAGTCGGTGGGGTACCCTCGATGCGGCATCATTTGGGGGGCTAGAGACTGAATAGAGAAAGGCCCACCGCGGCGCTTCGAAAAGTTGCACCGGGCCAAGGTACGCAGTTAGGTTCAAATTCGTAACAGGTCTACAGTGTCACCACTACAACGGATATATGTGACGACGGGACGGACAGCTCCTTTTGTAATGGGCACGCCTGGTTGACAAAGCCGGGAATGTCTTCGGCGCTGAGCATATTTTCGGTGCGCGTCGTAGGAACAATACTTATAAGCCGCGGAGGGTCGATGGCCAGCTGTCGGAGTTTCTATGGGTCGGTTGGTTTTCATTAGTTATTTACCCGTCCTTTCAGAATACCTTGAAGATTGAGTTAAAGTTTGCCTTAGAGTGGTGATAAAAAAATTGTTCGTGTATAAACCTTTGGTTGACATAGCCGTGTGTGTTAGTAGCCCCTCATCACACTTTTTCGGAACACGGCCATGATGGCGTCACTTTGATGTAATAAAACCTAAGTGTCTAGGGTTTTTGGGGTGGATCTAAAGAAGTTAGAGAGGAGGGTCAGTCGACCGAACGAGAGCAAACGAGGGAAGACGCTTAAGACCCTCGCGACCTAAATACGTTTAGCTTAGGTATTTCGCTGTTTTCGTGTAAATTGTGTAGATTTGTTAATTGGTATGACTTTAATTGTAACCAAATGTCGTCGTCTGTAGATTCAAAACATGAACCGCAGGTTTTAATAGCAGTCAAGGACTCTGGATGTACTGAGTATGCTATCGCAGCAGCTGTGAACAAACGGAAATAAAGGAAAAACAATATGAAAATGTTTTTTCTATAACGGTTCATAAACTGGGTATGTTATCCCGGGAACGGGCTAAATAGGAAAATACGAAACGGGAAGGTTCTTTCGCGCCGGGTTTAAATGGGAAGAAACAACGGGAAGCTTGAAATGGGAATGGGTTCAAACGGGAACGGGCAATTGGGAAAGCCCGAAACGGGATGGTCGTTTTGCGCCGGGTTGAAACGGGAGGGAACAAGCGGGGAGGGTGAAATGGGTAATGGTTTCAAATGGGAACCTGCCCTAACCTTGGCCAAGGGTTTGTGACATTATACGACGGCCTTACGAAGCTCGTTATGTCTTCCTGCCTTGTGCTTGCTGTATGCGGATGGGTGGGAGGAGGTTTCGAGACCCGCCGGCGGCCTCCCAGAAACCAACTGTCAGTGCCACGGATAGAGGGCTCAGTGGTCTTGCATGGGCGTATTCCTTTCTCTCCTTCAAGGAAAGAGATAGGGAAAGGAGATTCTTGCCACTTTGTTTAGCGAACTATTTGTTTGCGGCAACCGTTGAATGTACGCTGCAACGACGATGCCGTTTTTTGGGGTGAGGGGCACTGAATATCGAGCCGCCACAATAGGACGGCAGCTCCGTTGCTTCAGCAGAATTTACTCAAGGGCAAAGTGGGGTTAATTTTTTTTCTGTGCTTCTTTTTCTGCAGTATATACTGAGTGCGCGGTTAACAACGGTGGCTGCAAGCACATATGCAAACCAAATATACCAGGAAACCATACTTGCACCTGCCGCACAGGATATTTGCTTCATCCAGACGACCGAGATTGTAAACCTGGTAAGTTAAACTAAACAATATTTATAAACACCACGGCACTGGTTGCGTTAGGTAAGCGATAACGTATTTTTACATTTCTGTCGAACAATAAGTTTCAGTCGAACAATATTCTTACTGACTGACTGGTAGTTTGTGCACTGCTAGCGGCCCATTTACATGACGATTTCGCTGTGCAACGCAGTAAAGGTACAATGGCGTCACCAACCTTTCATCCTTTGCTTCTGAAATAAGGTACGCATATAAACATGGTATACATCAGCGAAAAGTAGCTTGCAGCAATATAGGGTAAATACTGAAGTTGCATCATAGATATGATAGGCAGCGTTCATAATGTTGTAAGTCCGATAATAGCAGACTGAAATGACACTGGTAAAGTTTGCCTTTGTAAACCCAGTCGTGTAGCTTCCCAGTGGTAGTTGGGCATGATGTACACCTCGTGCATATTATGATTCAGATATTTTCATAGGCTTTGGTCGGTTTCTTTGCTTACAGCTGTGTATTCAAAGAGGGACGCTTGGTTAGGTTCTCGGCAAGAGCGCTTTGTTCCAAGGTGAACAGGCGGCCTTGCGTTCCTTCGTGGTTGGCGGCCACATAGTTTGCTGCTCAGGAAGCAGAACTCGCAGCCCTCAGTACAAATAGCTATTTCTGTTCAAACCCGCCGCTGTGGCTCAGTGAAAAATGCGTTGCGCTGCTTAGCCCAAGGACGCGGGTACGACTCATGGCCGTGGCGCCTGCTTTTCTGAAGGAAGCGAAATGCGAAAACGTCCATGTGTTCCAGATTTAAGACCAGAATAAAAATACCTAGGTAGTCAAAATCATTCGGAGCCTTACATTATATCCCCCTCATCGCCTCTGTCGCGTCGGCCCGTTAAACCTCGTAATCAATCAATCTTTCTGTTTAGTTCTTTTGTATGAAAGACGGCGGTTTGATTGTGATCGTTAGGATGACGGCAGAATGTGTGGACGTGGTGTTGGTCCCCACACACAACAGATAGCGTCATTATTAGGGTGCGCGGAATGTTCTTCATATAACGCAAGTTCTCACCCACAATGCACAAGCCCGGGGGCCGAAATTTGGTTCACCCTGAACACATGCACAAAGCTGCAATGTTTCGCTAACAAACCGCTATATAAAAGAGCCTCGCCATGTCAGTGCCCACTAAAGTAATATTGTAAAGGCGCAAACAAACTAGGTTTTTGCCTTTGCATTTTTGAACATTCTAAGTATCCTCATCAATTTGTTGATCATACGGGGCTTCGAATGAAACGTTTCACCTACCTATTTTATTGTAGAATGCTCATTTTACGCAAGGCAACAGTACTTGTTTTTTTAAAGTGTAGAATTAATACCATATTAACCCTCGTGTGTGTGTAAACAAATAGTCCACCAAACAGACTGAACAAACACCAAGGACATCAAGCATTTTCAGTTGTAAGGCGTACACTAATAACAAAAGCTTGATGTTGGCGAGTCGGCACATACTGCTAAAAAAATAATTCGTCGCTAAAACAGAGACGAAAAAGAAACACGCTTTCGCACCGTGTTGTGTGTTACGTGTTTCTTCTTCGGCCCTGTTTTAGCGCTGAATTATTTTTTAAGCAGTACACTAATAGTGTTTGAAGTTTGATCGATTGATTTTAAGGTTTCACCCGCCGACGCTACACAAACGATGAGGCGTGCCATAGTAGACACCTCCAGACTAATTTTGACCACCTGGGGATCTCTAACGGGCGCGCAAATCTCAAACACAAGGGCGTTTTTCATTTTAGCCCTCCATCAGAACGCCGCCACCACGGCAGGGAATCTAACCCACGTCCTTGTGCTTAGCAGTACAACGGCGTAGCCACTAAGCCGCCGCTGCGGGAATATGGTTCAAAGAGTTGAAAAAAAGTTATGGAATGCCTTGTTTCTGTTGTTTTACGGCTATACACAACTCTATACTATCTGTTAAACAACCTTTGGTTTCTAGTAATGCTTTTTATCATTTTTTGGAATTATACCCGCCATTCCTAAAACTGCGCATTCGGACGGGACAACGAAAAGAAGACACTGGACGGGCGCAGTCCTCTCCTGTGTCTTATTTTCCTTGTCCCGTTCATTTGCGCAGTTTTAAGTATGAGTTTGAACCAACTAGGCCAACAACATGCTTTGCTGAATAAGCAGCCAACCTGTCATAGGAACGTCACATAATTACTATTGCACATTTAACATGAAGTTTTTTTTCTTCCTATGCCAGAGAACCTTGAAGGGAAGATTGTACAGCTGACGAGTGCGACCCAACAGAACACGTTGCTGGTCTTTTCTTGGAAATGGCGTGATGGGCGTGGTGCCAGCAAAACTCTCGGGGTATTATTTCAAGGCAGTCTCCCTCTGGCCATACCTTCCAAACAACGCTACCGGCTACACTGTGCAACTACACGGCTCACGAACTCTATCTTTATACAGAGTACGAGGTCACTTTGTGGCCATACTACGGAAAAAAAGGTCAATCTTGTGAAAGGCTGGGCAAGCCTATCTCGCTTAGCGTACGGACTCCTGCTTCAGGTAAGGATATGATGAACTGAGCAATATATTGTACAAAGAGTTCTCCCGTGTCATCCTGTGCAGCAAAGGTGTCTGCCGCACCCATGGCATGACTTTCTTGCTTTAATAGTAAAAGGGCCCTCCAATAAGCCTTTATGCGCGTCAAGATTATTATTTGTATTGTAGAAAACTGATGCGCTGATCTGTAAAGCATTGAACTGGCATTGCTACTACTATCGCTCGATAATGATGATGATGATGTTGGGATTTCAATGGCGCAAGGCGAACTAAGGGCCAAGAGCGCTATACAAAAGTCGTTTCATGGGAGTGACATGAAAGAAAAAGTAAAGCATTTCAGTAAAAAAAACAGCGTAATGAAGATGACTTATGTAAATGGCCAGGTTTTCAAGATGCATGATAAGAAATGAGATGTAAAATTTTTACGTCGCGATGAAACTAAAAAACGCGTTTGATTGAAAATATGGGCTCGTCTCCAAAAAAGTATGGCGGCTGTTGTGGAACATGTCATCTGTAAAGTTGTGGGAAGTGTTTGGGTCATGTTATGTCAAGTGTCTTGCATTGAATGAGTATGCGGATTACGGATAGGCCCTCTTCACACCCGCTGCACATGGGTCGTCGAGATTCAGTGAACAGGTGGGAGTGTGTTACATGTGCGTGGCCTACACGAAACGTTGCCCATGCAACTTCTGTGTGTCTCTTGTGTGAATCGGCTGTGTATCGTCCCAAGTATGGTTGCAGTTTGTTGTCTGTTCACTCCAGGTTTTTTTCATTTTTTACGTGGTTGTTGCTTTATGTGTTAAAGGAGCCATGAAGAGAAAACAAAAGTTTGTTTTATTCGAAAGATTAGGTGTTTCATAGTACCCCAAGTGATTTAGCTGAAGCAAATGACGCTTTATTCACTGAGAAATAAGGCAATTTAAGCCACAATTTTGAATCTACCACTAAGTTGCACATTTCGTGTCTTGAACAATGGCGTCATACGAGCCGGTCAATGAAACAGATACTTAGTATGTCGACTCCACATAGCACCCACACGCAGGATTCAGGCAGGAACCGGAACTCGTGCCGAAACCGAGACGGCGGCCATTTTAAAAATACTAGTAAAACCTAGTGCACCCGCAGCGCTAGTCATAGAATGGCGTGATCCGGAGAACAAAACTCTCGCCGAGGAGCTCGGGCTTGAATTTAACAACCTCACACCACTTGAACGCTCAATGCTTCTAAGTGCACGAGCGGCAGGAGTTGTGGGATACGCGGATAGACCGAAAAGCGAGCATTCCGCGATAGCCACATCAGAGGAACGCCCAGCCGTCGGCACCGCTGCCTCGTCAGCCCCGTCGCGATGGACGAATACAGACTCGTACGTATGTTCCGTATTTTTGTTACGGTTAATAATAGTTGAATTTCAGTAGCAGTATCGCTTATGCCAGTTGGCCAGTGTCGTGTATGAAAAGCTGTTCGCGCGAGCTCTCTGCTCCGACCAGAAAGATACAATCGTCAATGCGTAGTGTGTACGGTATTTTTTTTCCAAGCTCAGATTGCTTTGAGGGCGATTTGATGAAGTCGGCGACGAGCGCCAGCATGTCCCAGGAGTGAGAAAAGGCAAGGGTTCCCTGCCGTAGTCACTTCGTCGGAATGAAGCGAGCACACTCGTACTTCCATTAGCTCCGTTCTTGCTCCTTCCTACGTTTGCAAAGTTCACAATACGTAGCCACTCGCTTCGCCGAAGTTCGTCGTTGGCCAGCACATAAAAGATCTCCTCACCAGCGGGGATGTCGCACTCCCTCGACAATTTGCCCGTACTACATAAGCATTTCAAAAAGCAGCAACGATATTTCATTGTAAAGAACTCGAAAAAAACTGAAGTTTTGTTTTCAGTAGTTGTAAACTGGAAACGAGCTCCTAACGACAGCAGCAAGCCAACACCATTCCGAAACTTCTGCGACAACTGGCACAATCTCATCGCTGCTTGCTGTTCCTTACTCCCCTCGTTTCTATTTTTACCTTATGCTGGTTGGCGATATGACGGCCTGACCTGCTGTTCCAAGGGGACTAAGATACCAAGCAAGGTCGCGGCTGTACGTGCTGGAACGGTTCGGTTGGCCGGAAGAGCCTCGAACCCGAAAATTCGTCTGCGCGATGGCGAGATGTCGAGCTAGGCCGGCGGTAGTTTCGTACGCATTGGCGTACACGTTTTGGTGTTTTTTGGGAACTTCAACCGTTTACTCCACCGTTCTTAGTGTCATAAAAGGAATGTGCAGTATGTTTAACGGGCATATCGCTCACTATGCAAAGTGGTAAGCCCTGCCTAACTTGCGTTCGCTTTTGCCGGCCTCCGCCAATCGCAGAGCATTCTCGTGTGACATCGTAGGTTCTGTTGTGGGAAATGAGCTGGTGGGTCGCATGGTCCTTCCCTTTTTTCCTAATTATGTAGCTTATTGGGCGAGAAGTTTGTGTTAAAAGTGGTGTCAGTATGGTTCTAACGAGGCAGTCCTTCGAATGAACCAAACTTGTGTTTTCTCTTCATGGCTCCTTTAATTTAGGTCGGTGTAGGGTAGTGTTGTTTTGTCCACGGTGTTTGTGAGTGCAGCCGGGGCAATTGTCATCGGCCGTCTCGTTTCCCGCGATCCCTGAGTGGCCTGGGACACCACAAAAAGTCGCCTCAAGGTGTGAGCCTTATGCTAACATAATCGTCCTAAGAACAAGATTGATGAAGTAATTATTGGAATTCTTTCGGGATGACAACGCCCGTACGCATAGTGAATCAGTGCAAATGAGAGATTTTGGAATTTCACATTGACAATGTGATTCACAGCAAGAAAGATTCCACAAGCCCCTGCTTTGAACATGCTACAAGTTGCACTCATGGTCTCAGACACATTAAAATTGGGTGTATTACACGGCGGAGGCAATTTTGCAGGCGTCGCTGGAACATTCTGTAGACTGGTACTTCTCTCCTGCAGTGAGAGAAACTGCTGCGGAATCGTATTTTTTGGTACACCATTTTTGTCGAGTTCGATGAAAGTCAAGTAACACAACACAGTGCGAAGGTTCCATGGCGTGTTTATTATCATTAGGGTGGTGACACTCCAGCTAAGCAACTATACCCTATACACGGTGTTAATGAATTATTTCGTTCTCTCTGCATTTGAAGCATATGAATATATTGGAAAAGTGCGGCGAACGGCCTGCAATACGTACCTGTAGGCTACTAATAAAGGGTTGAAATATTCAAACTTTTGCTGGCAGCGCACAGGCACAGACGGTAATTTTGACAAATGACCGAGTGTTATAAGTTCAATATTATCACTTCCCTGTAAAGTTCGCTGAAAGAGATAAAAGTACCCAAGGTAAATATTTCCAACTGGCAACAAAAACAGAAAGTTTACAGAAACCAGAATGCAGCTCACTTGTTGCTCGAATGCTAGTTTTTTAAAGAAAAGTCATTGCTAAGAAACAGGACACGGCAGAAAGGCGCACAGGTGTAGCGCTTATCTTAGTAAGAGCGACGCGACGCGACGTCTTGTGCACAAAAAAAAGAATATAGTTTTAACTTTTAATTTCAGTCCTCGCAAATTTACGAAGCAAATTACCATGACTGCGTCATGTTGGTTTATGTCGAGGGACACTACTGGGTAGGGATTCATTTGCATTGGTTCTATGCCCTCAAATATGACAAATGTGTTTCTGTGCGCCATGTAGTGCGGTTTCAAGTAGACCGATAACTTCGTCAACTCTCTCGCAGCCCCTTCAGCCCCGACTGCTGTCAAACCGTGGCCTCAGCCCTCTAGCCATCTAGTCTCTCTAGCCATCTTCGGACCCAAGGTTGGAATTCGAAACCAGACAGCTTCCGCGTGCAGTTGAAGCCGACTGACGCTGATGAACTCATGGTGCGCATCGTAAAACTTACTGCGTCTATGGCCAGCACATTGCGAAGCAAGAACTACGTCAACATCACCTTGTTGGTTAAACCTGGACGCACGTACAACGCCTCTGTCAGCGCTTGTGGTGTTGGAGACCTAAAGGAAACTCTCGTAGGACCCGAAACTGCGTTCACGTTTATAACCACTCCTTTGGGTAAGAGGTAGTTGTAAACATCGCATTGGATCTATTCACAAGATGTCGTAGAGTGTAACACCGGGGGAAGTGTCCTTCTGTCAAAGAAAACATGAAATTACGAAAGTCAGCAAGCAAGACATTGCTTCTAGGTTGCATAGCAAAAGTAACAAATTACTTGCATTATGCATGGAAATGCCACGACTGCGGTTTATTGTAGGGAATTTTGAGCAGGAGGGCTCTTAATTATGTTTAACGACAAATTTGTTACCTCATGCTAGAGGAAAACCAAACGGCAGCTCTTACGCATGTTGTAAAAGCCATCGGTTAATGTTAGCAACAGAAGTCTTTATGCAAAGACATCATCATCATCATCATCATCACCAGTCTATCTACGCGCACGGCAGGGCAAAGGCCTCTCCCATTATTCTCCAATTACCTCGTTCCTGTGCCAACTGTGACCACTTTATCCCGCAAGCTTCTTGATCTCATCTGCCCAATCTACTTTCTTCTGCCGCCCCCTGCAAGGGATCCACTCTGCTTTGAGCGGTTATCTTGCCTTCGCATTACATGCCCTGCCCACGGTCTTTAACACCAACCCATTAATGTTACACCTATCACGCTCCATTGCCCGCTAAATTTAAGTTGAACCCTCTTAGTGAGCCTCCAACCGTAGGTGAGTACGGTAAGATGCAGCTGCTTCTTCAGCGACAGCTGCTGAGAATGCATATGTGTAAAATGGTTGGGAGCCATCGGTTAATGTTACTGCCTCGCAACAGAAGTGCATTTATGGCAAAGACAAAGCAAATGCAAAAACATAACACGCTCAAACTAAATTTTTTGTCACAAGTACTTTGATGATTCGGTAAAGTGAGCACCGAGCGGAGAAGAATTCATCCAGAGCTAAGAATAAAGAGAAGGCGAGATCTGAGCTCGGCACTTCGCGTTCACGCTTAGTTAAATCTCCTTGGCCATGTCACGTGTCTTGGGTTGCCGAACAGGCCTCTGGAATTGAAAATGCAAGAAAACAAAAAATACCAAATAGAAGAAGGAAGGCTATAGGCGCAGCAAGAAAGGTGTGAACAAGAACAGCAGGCTAATCGGGGAAAGCGGTGCCCTCTGTATGAGCGGGTGTTCTGCGTCATATCTTGATGGACGATACACGCCAGGCGGTTAAAAGGGCGGTACCAGCTCTCTGTGATGCTGATGTATGCGCAGGCATTATGTCAAAAAAGAAAAAAAAACAAATTGGCGCAGCTGGCACAAATGCGACAAGGCTTTAGAAACAGGCGAGGTGGTGGGTCCGAAAAGAGAAATTGATTAGGTAGCAATTGCTGCTTCCTACACTTGTTAATTGCTTGCTGAAAGTATCTGGTAGTAATTGTTTCTAAACTTCAACTTCATTTTCAACATCTTAAGTTAGGTGGCCATCAGTTTTAGGATAGAAAGTTGAGCTACGTTTATTGTATGATTCTCAGGCTCGTCAGTTTAGAAACATATTTAAACAATATGCTTGAATAAGGACTCTCAGGCTCGTCAGTATAGAGACATAGATAAATAATACGCTTGAAAATAGGACTTCTAAAAGGCTTCCGTCTGCGTTATACATTCGATTGTTCCTGGTTAGGCACAACCCCCTTCATTCAGTAATAGAACTGATATCATATCTATGAAGTTAGTGTGAACCAACTCCAAACAATTTGGTTGTGGCCAATTTTCGAGTGGAATCAGTCACATTGCTTTTAAATGCAGATGGTTAGAATACAATTTTCTCGCTAGGAATGAATACATAATTTTTGCAATAACCAATTTACTTGTGATGCTATGACTGAGAATGATGTATACCTTTTTTACTACAGCACCAGTACTCCTGTCAACAAATATTATCGACCCGAACAGTGCAGTCGTGTCGTGGCGATCTCCTAGCCCATCTGAAAGATATGAGGTGGGTAGTATAACCTGCCATTAGGGATGCTAATATATACCATCGTGTGCCTATATTTTATTCACACAAATATGTCCAGCGCCTGTTCGTAAAGGGAATGTTTTTACATAATTCTGCAACAGTGCCTCAGCTCATAACTGAACATTTTATAATGCACATCTAGGTGAAACACATTTCCTCCGAGCGGAAAGAAATGGTACATATGAAAAAGTAGTCTTTTTTCCTGTGTTGTTTTTCCTCAAGATGTTTCAGTCTTTAAATGCCATAGAACCTTGCAAATTTATTTTAGACTACAAGAAAATATGTAGTCTCGCTTAAATACCCCAAAGTTCTGGTACAGTCTCGAGATGGACATCGGATTTTTGGATGTTCCAATGGTTAGTCCTACTCATTTTGGGTCCGTGGAGCGCATCACTTTGGGTGCCCAACCGGTAAATAAATGGAGCTCACTCCTTCATTGCTAAACCTTATCTGTTACGTACCACACAATAAAAAGTGGCAGAAAGAGTTCCGCAATGAACAACCCTCGGCCATCTGGCATAGTAAGGGCGAAAGACAGCGGCTCCTATATTGCCAATAGACACCGCGAAAACTTCAGAGGAGGCACAAAGTACAAAAGTATTAAAAATACGTCAGCCTCTGTGTAAATTACGGAATATTAAATTACATATTACTGAAGCCTTTATATGACTGAGATCCACCTTCTGTAACCCTAAATTATTGCGTGTATTCCCTGTATCGCAACAGATGACCTAATTGTCATGAAATTATTTCTATTGCTTGGCCACGTCATAACGCGACTGATGTTTCAATTAAGTGGGCGGACGGTGATCTACCGTAATTAACGAAGGAACTCATCGTGCTTTAGTTGAATCTCAATATATACCTCGCCTCCTTATACAAGTTATTGATAACCAAGGATAACCCAGCTCGAACGAGATCTACTACTCGCCTTCCTCGTACCGCAATTACCTTTAAATTTTTTTACTCCTAGAAAACCAGCTTGTTCACTTGATGTGTTACTAGAACACTTCGTCATCATGTTTTGCGAGCCTTTGTCTTTATTCTCTTAATTGATCATCGGACCAAATTTGGGCTTAGCTCTGTCCTAAAAACTGAGACAATTTGTGCGGAAAAGTTTTACTGAACACACGCCCCTTTCATCTACCATTCTGTTACGCTCACGTGTCTGTTATATCAGCAGGCTTTTTCCTTAGGCTGAACACTGCGTGGTTGGCTATTTATTTTCAAATAATCATTATATATCAAGCTGGTTGTCCTTACTAGTTCCCAGTAAAGGTACGACTGGTATTGCTACGTATTTACGATTTAGGATTACTACTTATTTCAGATGCAAAATTCCATAGAAACGAAGTTTGGCTGATAGGTTACCGCAACCTTAAGGGAGTTGTGGTCTCCGCCGCTTTCCTCACTTGCCTGTTTTTGCAGCCTTCCAATGCCACTTTAGGCACGAAACCGTGTTGGTTGTAACGACGGACCTACCGGTGTTGTACAACGTAGCAGTTTTGTTACTATACCAGCGAGCGCAGTTTGCGTTTTTTTTTATTTTTCATTCCATGTAATCGCTACGATACGATGGTTTCTATTGAGCGGAACATATTTGCTTTCTGCAGCAGGGTTTGGTAGTGAAATTTTGTATTGTCTCAAGATGCTTGCCTCGATGTGGTTACAAGTATTAAAAATTGCAGTGTTTATAGTTACGAGACTTTTATTCCTTACCTAGATGCCTAATTCTTAATTGTTCACCTCAATGAACACATTTTTCCGCACCTTCTCTTCCGGTTATATGTAGCGTATTACCCTCACCCGGATTATAATTCGCTGTCATTCTATAGCACATATGTCGTCCTTCATTGTTAACGTGACACACTTCATTAGCCAGCATGTTTTACGTAGAGCAATACTACATTAATACCATTTGACCTGCTTTTTGGAAGGGTGGACCATGCGAGGCTAAAAGAAGGAGTGCGCATCATTTTTAAGGAACTGATTACCAGAAAATACAAAATATCGCCCATTGCAGAAATGAATATTTTCTGAAGTAGAGTAAAACCAGTATTTGTATTTTAGCGCGCATCTAAATATAACCGGCCCGGTAATAGTATATTTCCATATGAAGTGCAATGCCATATCAAGTGTCATCATAGCTCGAACAAAAATGTTTCAGGTCACCTTGACCTCTCAAAACCCCGGCCGAAGAGAAGATCGAAAGACACGTTCTCACACCTTTCACTTCGTCAGGTAAGCCGACCACATATACATTCTGAACATTTATTACCGTTATTTGGGTATGTGAATTCTTCGGCTAGCTTAGAACTGACATGTCGAGCAGACGTAAGACAACACATACGACATTGCGAAGGGACCACTTTCCGAGCAAACGAATTTTTCGTTTGGTTTTCGCGAAGCGACTGCAGCGCCAGTAAAACCCAAAGAAAAGAATGCCGCGGATTTCATTCAAGCTGGGTATTCTATGTTGAGACGCAGACTTTGTGACCACACCATGCCGGTTATACATTTACTGTACGTACCGCATCAGATGTTCGATTTCCACAGCGGCTTGCTATAGCCATGCCATTCAGTGGTGCATTTTGCAGCTCGAGATATATTACATGCTCCATCCACTGGTACAGGGACTGGAGATTCCGGCGTTTTAATGCCGTCTCGTCTCTTACCTCAAGATTGACTGGGGCCACAATGCAACGGCGTCTCTCAGTTCTCTTTGCGGAGGTCATTTTTCAGAACCCTAATCCTTTTAGATAGATTTCTGGTTACACCAATATTTGAAGAGATGCACTGAGTGCACGGAATTAGGTAAACCACACCACGTGCTGTGTACTCGTCTGTAGTCCTCGAAGCCTTGTGCACGATGTGGACCCCTTCACTTTTAAATACACAGCTCTTGCGTCGCTATCTTCTCGGGCGTCAGGGGCCGGTAATAATCTTAAAGGTACGGCAATAAGCTTTTCCAAAATAGATGCGGGGTCAGTTTTTAATTGTTGTAAAGCACAGTGCGGCAATTTTTTTCCCTCTAAGAGTGAGTGTGCAGCTTGCGGCGTATTGAAAACCTCTCGCACTCGGCGGTTAATTTCTATAACATTTGTTAAAGGATTATGCGCATGACGTTTTGTTGCGTGATGGTGTTATTGTTTTATTTTATGGCGTTATTATTTTCCGGTATCCGCATCGCAGAGGAAAATACAGTGACAAATCCCTATTAGGCATCGACCACTGGAACTTTGAAACATCGTGCGGGTTTATTACGTCCTAAAAATCAGCAAAATGTCGGGCCCAGTGTTCAGCAAGGAAAGCTTGCCCATCGTCCATCAGCCTGCGACGGCTGTAGGCCAACTACTCTCCCGTCATAAAGACAGCGCGACAAGACCAAAGCACCCGGAGTGGTTTATCGAATTCTGTAAACCTACCTGAAAGGATGGGGCAGAAGAAGAACGACGTGAGCAAATAGAACGTATAGGGCCAGCCTATCCCTGAGACTAAAAGGCGCTCGACAAAATTGATTGAACTGTAACGGCAATCCTGGAAAAAAATGGCAGCATCTCCACTCCACGGATGATGGCGAAGTGGCGGAGTACGGCGACTCAAAATGACATTGAAGGTGCACCCCGAGTGACATCCGATTTGGGTTACGACCGTCATTCGATTTGAGCCGTGAGTTGCACCTTGATTATTCCTTAAATGAAACTGCAACTAACGGCTTAAATCGAATTTCGCTTGATTTTCGCTTGTTGGTGGTGCGCGCGCGGATGGACGCGGACGGACATTGGAAGGTCTTAAGGTACTCCGCACCGTTACAGGCGAGGGAGTAAGCCGTTTGACTCCCTGGTACTAACTCACAGTCGTAGCCCAATGTGTAAGACGACTGACACTAACCTCTGTCTGGTCGACCAGACACAGTCTCGAATCCTGTTGGTGCGTGTGTGATTTTTTTGCGATTATAAATGCTATGCGAATGGACTCGCACGGATACTGTGTGGTCCTATGATACTCCGCACCTACAAACCAACCTGGAGGAAGAGGGTCTTGCTTGAGTAGGGGCACATCTAGTGATCTTAAGAAAGCCCTCTTCACTCGCTTGTGACCTGCCGTCTGTGTACACGCACGGACGGTGCTACGAGGCGAAAGAATTTTGAGAGAGCAGCCACACTGAATGGTTAAGGGCCGCCGCTGCAGCGCAGCCTCAGTCACCTCTCAGGAAGGAGCCGAGACGGCTTCGAGACGTCCGATTCTCCATTCTCTGTGGGATTAGTTGGAGAGTGTAATTATATTTCTTGCTTCTAAGTTTTCAATGCGACAGATTTCTTGAAAATGCTTACTTTAATGTTGCAGTTTGCGGGGAATATTTGGAACAACTTCTCATTCATTGCTTGGTGCGTCGCTGCTTCGCACAATGTTAATTGTCTGGATAAATATAGGCTATAAATACTATCGCCAAAGGCTGAGTCATAGTAACAGCGAGAACCAAGAAATACAAATGATCAAGGGTGAAGAATGCGCTGAGAACATATGCTTGGGATCGTGGCACTTACGATTTCGCATTTTCTACTTATACAATGCTGTGGCGTCTCTTTGTAGTGCATCCGTTTGGAGAGGCTTTGGCCCTGTGTGTTAGAATAAGAGTCCGAAATGACAAATCACTAAAAAGAAAACCTTAATATTTCTCCAGTCAAAAATGTGGGGTAAGAGATAAATATGAACAATGCCTTTGTTTTTGAAACCGCCTCTTGCTTTTCACTACGTTTTGTTTTTTGTTCGCGTAAGAAGTTTTCTTGTTTGTTCTGTGTCTCTCCTGGCTGCACTGGCACTGAAAGGACATATACAAAAAAAAAATTATTTCAACAGGTTTCTTTACTTTTACGCCGAGTTTGCGCGTGTTATTTTCGTTCCTTTAGTTTTTGGGAGGAGCACATACGCATTTGCAGCACTTGGAGTCCGGCGGTATGATTCTGTATCATTGTTGTTTTTACACCACGCCTACTGACTGTCACACGAGACGACCCACCCTCAGCAGCGATGAGCGCACCAGGTTTTTAGATATTTTTTTCGCTGACCTCCTTCCTTCTCTGAGTCAGGACACACAAAATATTTCACGGCAAGCCATGAATTACCGCAAGCGTGTCGAAAAGAGATCTTCTCTTCCCGGCAGTTTTGAACGGCGCTGTAAAGTCTTGGCCAAAAGTTTCCAGCCAGCAGGGTCACCCGCTTCTGCTCTTTCGCTCATCCGTACTGCTCGGCTCATCGCGCTGTTCTATCGCGTCAGTACCATCAAAGGACTTGCTGGCGGCGTGTTGAAATGAGGGGAAAATTAATATTGTTATTTAATGAGTGGCAGCGACAACACGGGAACAATAGCTTTAGGCTCTCTTCTATAACCCTTTAACCGACTTGCGTCGGGGAGCACCATTCATAGAAGCGTCACGATAGCGGAGAGTGACTGTTCCGGGCAAGGTCTCCGCGACCTTGGAAATTTTTTCCCCGCATTCTCAAGGTACTTAGAACAATAACACAAAAAACACTGAAGAATCGCTGATTTACACTTTCTACAGCTGTAACGTTGATTGGGACTGGTTCGATATTTTTTTGTTCTCATTATGGCTGAGTAATTCTGTCACAAGTGTGAACTCACCTTATAATTGTGACAAGTGCAAAAGTATTTTGGAACACTTTTATTTGCATACCTATTCCCTTTTCCAACTATCCCCCATCCCCCCCAAGGGCTTATGACCTCATTAAATAAACAGCCAATCAATCAATCTTTTCGATATTCCTGGTTCGACGCGCGTCGCACTGTAGAGGAAATATATCGATTCGCACGTAAATGAAACAATCCAGCAGTATAAATATTCTTAAAACTAAGGAAAAGCCGCCACTAAAAAATTTTGCCATCTTAGCTTTTAAATAAAAAATGTGCTTGTACCTAAATTCTGCAGTAACACTTGATTGCGAACGATCACATGCAAGGAGAAATTCTGAAGAGAAAAGAAACGTGTACATTAAGAGTATAGGAGGAGCAGCAGAAGGAGAAACAATAATTTTTATATTCCGTACTGATGGTAAAAGTCGGACAATGGTTTTACTTTCACAATTTTTATGCCGGCTGTCGGCCTATGAGAGACAGTTATTTGCGAAACCATATTCAAGGACAGGTTATGGGGAGCAGCGATTGGCTTCTGAAATACCCGGGTTACTGAATCAGTACCCTGAGATCTTAGATCTATTACATACCGATGTTTCAAAACAAAGTTTAAAAAAAACTATGAAAGCTCTGTTCCTTGCGGAAGATTGATTTCGCACTGTACTGTTTTTTCTGGTTTTATATCGAATGAAAACCTCCCAACTGTGTGGTCATCTTATGGTCCTTTGTGATTTGTGTTCTGGTTGAGTGTTTAGTTTTTGACGTTGTTGGTTTAAGTTACTTTTCTTTTGCTGTAAAACAATCACTATTATGGTATATTATCTCCACTGTCCGAAAAATGAACACTTTATTGCGTGTATCTTTTTAAAGGGATTTCTTGGTGTCGTACTGTTGTAGTGTATCGACATGTTTTGTGCATAGTTGAGCAATTTGCTTTAGTGTGTCAATATTTTTTATGCTCACAGTTTGTGCACTGCATGATGGGTTGTCTCCAGTTGTTGAATGGGCGTCGTGGCCCCGTCAGGCGTTAATTCTGCCTATAACCACGCCAGCCAACACAAACTTGTGATGACGATTGTCTTGAATAAATGAAAATGAAAAAGTTTGTCAGTTGGTTTTACTATCGAGCCATGGATGGTTTGAACCTATAGATTATAATTTATTACTGAGAAGAATTGCTTATCTTTTGTGGTTAAGGCGATTTGTACATGCAGTAAAGCACCCCACAAAATATGTTGTCTTACCTAGGACGACACGCGTGTTCGAATGACGTCACCGAAATGGCAATCCTTGAAATGCAGAGCCCCTCGTCGATGGTCTTGTGGAGAAAAACCAGAGACAATCGGAACGCAACTGTTTGGGTGGACGGCAGCCACATGACATTGTCCTCTCACAGTCTTCCGGTGTGCGAACTGCTCCCATGCGGGACCTACGCAGTGCACATCCGTTCGTGTCTTGCCGACGCGTGCAGCGACGCTACGACCACAGTTTTCAAAACATCGCCATCAAGTAAGAGCAATTCTTGAAAACATTGAAAAACAGGGGTTGGGGATGGTTTTATATAATTTTTATCGACGGCCTGTATGTAGGGGACATCCAAAAATTTGACGTTACTGTAACGAGGAAGATAAAGTTGAGGCCCCGCGTGGTAGCAAATGGGCTATTCATACGGCTAATCTGCGCCCGAAACTACCATCCACTGCAACATCAGTGTTCCGTAAACTCCTTCAGCTTCAGCCTGCTCGCTAGCTTATCACTCCAACTCTTTTTTTTTTCATGCCTCACAGCCGACGCCAGCTGGACATAATGATATTAGGGCGTGGCATTACTATCTCCTCTCAAAAAGGCGTCTACTCGATGGCGAAATGAAAATTGGGATGTCCAGTGCTCGTTCATCGCAAAAAACTGAACACACGTATAGCTGAAAACCTCATCCAGGGTACAACATCGTAGGCGGAAGAACCTTCAAGCAGTCCTGACGCCAACACTTAGGGTTACATTTTTCTTGCTGCTATGCGTCTCAACCATCCCAGTAATAGTAGAATGGCGCCCGAATTGTCAACCTACGTGAAAATATATATTTTACAGCCGGGTTTATTTCTTTTATATTCAGTTAAAATTGAAATACTAATAATAATTCGTTTCAACCGAGTAGGCCACCATGACAAGATGGTACTTTTGACATCACTGTTCTCGTCACACCACGGCCCGTTCGGACGATCATGCTAGATCGAGCGAGCGCTGGTGTTTCTAGTTGTACGGGACTGTATTTAAATTTTGGGGCGGAAACGGCATGCATATATGAATGAAATTATCCGTGCTATGCGATTTACTTTGTGCAATTCCGCTAGCCAAATACATTCTTTGGCAGCTGCATATTCCTTGTGGGGTCTTTCTGGTTGTAGAAAACGATTATTGGTTAACGATAATTTGGTACCTGCACCGTTAACACTATCAAATTATTTATTCCATCTCTAAAGGACAGGGAGCTTCAAACCATGAAGATAAATTAAGGTTGAGAGAATGAAGAAAAAAACTTAAGAAGTCTTTCATACAGGCTTTGCTATTGCTTCGCTGCTGTAGCAGTGATCACAAAAAAACTACAATTTCTAAGTGAACATTTATTATGATTATGAACATTTATAATGATTATTATGATTTATTATTATAACACGGAATTTGGCGTGTTAGCAGTCACGTCATTTAGCAAATTTTTACCGTAAGGTTTACAGATTTTGCCGCAGCAATGTTTAAAAAGATATTAAATTTTGGCTTTTTTCTCTTGTTTTTTTGTCGTTCTTTTTTCATGCCTTCGGTGGTAATTAAAAAATTGCAAGCTTAAATAAACGTAAACTCAATATTTAATAGGATCACCTAGGGGCAACGACGACGTTATTGAGAAATGCGCCACAATACTACTGTGTACTATAGGAGAGAGATGTGTCGTTCGGGGTCGATTAGGGGGGTCCCTTTTGGGACGAAAATTTCTGCTGAGGAACTCGTGTTGTAAGCAGCGCCCCAATCGGCCGCTGCTCAACAGTTGATTTCAGAAGATTTGTTTCTTTGAATTATTCCTTATTTTTCGCAATAAATAATCCTATCACTTTATTTCAAGATATAGAGTTTTGCAAAACCCGTCAAATAACTGTTTAGTTCGATTTAAAAACTTATAGGTGCCGCTGGCTGCAACAGGAATTCATCACAAAAGGAACCTGCGCTCTCCATTGGTTTTCCCCCGCACGAGACACATCTACCTTCTAGTACACTGTACTTTACACAGCCACCACAAAGTCAAGCATAGGTAACCCAACAATCTAGCACAAACACGTATCTGCTGTCAGATGACCTCATTGTATTATGCTATCAGCAGCCTAAACTTCCTTCAAAAACATTACCAATCCCGTAAAAAATCTAAAAAACGCAATAAATATTACACAATCACATTGGGCGTAGCGACACGATCCATCGGTCACTTTTGATGTCCAGGGACAGTGTGTGCCTATAGCACCATTTTCGCCTTGTAACATTTTTCGCCCTTTTTATTTCAGGCATCCCCACACCATTCATCACTACAATCTTCTCAAATGACACGAGCTCTATTCATATGGAGTGGAGCTTCCGCCGCCCCATAGAAAGGCCGGACCTTGATCCGCAGTTTGAAGTTCGGGTGGGCACGAACGGCATTTTTGAAATCATCAAAACCACGGGGATGGCACTCACAGTCACCGACCTAAGTGCCGGCACGGAATACGAAGTTGAGGTGCGGCAATCCTTGAAGGTGGCACCGGAACTGCGAAAATACGGCAACCCGGCCCGAGCGGTCGTAAGAACCTGGCCAAAAGGTAAGCGTCAGAGTGGAGGATATGGCGCACGCTCCGTTCCTTTGTAAGGCAGTGCTTTCATTTTGGCGCCACTTGTGGGCCACGCTACAAAACTTACTTTCAAACACTTACTCTATAAACATTCGTGTTTTAAAGACGATAGATCTTTCTTGGGCTGCTTAAACGCAGACGTTATGGTCTTTCTGTATGTCTGTTTGTCTGTGTGTCTGTCTGTGACTCGATTCAGCTAGCCGGCCAAAGTGAAACTGAATCTGCGAAATAGTCTTATTACGCACCAGCCAAATCAACGTCGAAGTCCGGTCGTGAACAAGGTGCCTTGCAGTGTGCCAAATTCAAATACTGAACGATAAGAACAAGACAGTCGCAAATGCTTGGCACAAATTCAGTTTCGATGAAAGTAGAATCCAAAAGCATTAGCGCAACCTTGATGCAAAATGTCATAGAGCTTGGTTGCAGCGATATCATATGAAATACCTGCATTTACTCCATACAAAATCCTCGCTTTACGCCCCGCGTCGGTAGCTCACTGGCTCCTGGCGGAATTTTAAGAAATCAAACGGGAACAGTAACAGAAGGTTCAACTAGATAGGTTCCACGTTCCTCTTCGAATGAACGTGGAGCAGGGCAACGTGGTTCTATAAAATTTTTAGTAGGGTGCCTCGAATCACGCGCGTCTCCGCCGTAGGACAGCGCTGGCCTCGTGGCACCCGGCCTGGAGCAGTAGAAGGCGGTAAATTTAAATTGACTTCAGTAAACCTCTAGTGTGTTATCTTGGGAGCAACGACATGGGAGAGGAACAGCATGACAGGTGAGCGGGAAAGAGAAGGGAGACGTTTACATGGCCGGTGCGCCAGGCGACTATAGTCTTCTGTCGAAGTTTTTAACAAAAGGAGCAGATACGCGGCCATTTTTTTAAATGAGACCTTCGCGCAGTAACTTCCACACGACCTAAAGTCACTCCATAATCAATAGAGACCGAAACATTTGTAGTTCTCACGCTTAGCTCGCAATAAACGTAAAGAAAAACAGTGCCGATTGCGTCCAGAAATGCGAGGCGTAACAAGAAACGGTCGGAGTCTCAATCCCTTTGGCAAAAACACGGATAGTCCAACCACCAGTTCTTGAGGTAGCAGGGATGAAATCGAAAGACCAGAGCTAATATGCATGCCGTGGACATTTTGTGAAGGCCAGTAATCCCCAGGTTGCGAGTGTTGCACGTTGTGTTGACAGCGAAGCGGAGATCAAGGCTAACAAAATCCATGGAAGCTTGACCCTGACCCCTCATGTCGCGCATAAATGGACAGCCCCCGCTATAGCTGCATCTCCCCAGCGTTGCTCCTACTGCAACGCCATTGCAGGCCGAACTCAATTCATTTACTCTCCTCTCTGGCAAAGCGTGACAAGTGTCTCCCCACCCGCAACAGAAGCAGACCGCCTGCAACGAATGAAGACGAATAGCTGACCGTTTTTGACGGTTCGTTCCAATCCGGTAGCAAGCAGGAGCGCCATTGCGCATGCGTGGCGCGTTTGGCGGAAAACGGCATTGGCTCAGGTTGCGCTGAGCGAGCCGCCGGTACCGGTACCGGAGCGGACTGTCGAAAACGGTAAGCTAAACCTCTCTAATATATCTAGTTAAAACAATGGGTCGTCTTGTCTTGGCTTTAGTCGAAACAGGATTTTCATCTCCTGGTGTCTGTTTAATGTGTGCAGTTTTCAAGCATACTTCGCACAGTGGCGATTCTACCCAGCCCATACTCACAAAAACATGCTGGTTCTCGCAAAACGCAGTCGGAGCTCGTGCAGCATGCTTAACTACTGTTAGGGTTAACGACAAAAGCCGAAAATGTTGCTTCATATTCATAACGAGAAGATGCCCGTACATTGACAGAATATCCTGCCAAGCCGTCACCGGGAGCTTTCATCAAAGTTGCAATTCAGCTGGTTGCTATCCTAATTAAAGTACGAGAATCCCGAAGTTTAGTGTAGGTCGTGCGATTTTCTAGGCACATCAACAGAGACAACGTGGCCCGCGATAACCGGTGTGGCATGGTAGCCACTGAAGGCAAAATTTAGGCCCATCGCGCAGAGCACTTGGGTATGTTGAGATGAAGCCGCACACAGATTGGTTGCGGCAGTCAGGCGACGAATTCCGCACGTACAGGACCAGCCGAAAATCCGAGAGAAATAAACACTGCCAAACCTTGTTCAGCCTAAGCAAGGAAGTGCTGCTTTGACAGGTGGTAGCTCAGTGGCGGTGGAAGTTGTTTTGTTAATGAGCTTTTCTCTTGTAAGACATAGTACAGGCGTAACCCGTATGCTGATTGCCAACAAAACCGAAGACACTAATCGTTTTGTGTGCAGTTAAGTTTTATATCGATAACTTGTGTCAACAAGCTCCAGGTGAGAATATGGGCTATTACTTTAAAAGAAACATTGAGTACGATACGTTCATTGTGTTTAGCGCGTAGTATCCTGTTTTGTATTGTGTAGTTTTGCTTCCTAAGTGTTTTTGTATGGGCAAAGAGGTTTTTATACGACTTTGTGCTACAGATACTGCGGAGCAGAATGTGAACTTGGTCAGCTTGATGCTAATGTCGTAGTGAACCGTAATAAACTATATTCTTTCGAATGTTGAAACAACCGTATAGTTCTTGCTTCTATTTACGTGATTGCATTCTTTTGTCGTGAGCTGTAACAGCTTCTACATATTTTTTGCAACGGCCGCTGTAATACCAAATAAATAAAAATATTGTCAAGTTTGACGCGAGCAAAGGCGGCGTTTCGCCTATTCGGTGTACAGATTTGCCAACAACCACTGATTTCTACAACCACGGCGCAAAAGGTGGCACCTAGCAACGAAGGTGATGAGGTTAACAAGAAAGTAGGCAGAAAGCCCATCACACAAGATGCGAAAATGGCGTCCAAGAGAAAAGCAGAGAATAAGGACAAGTGGAGGAGCGTGGTGTGCCGGCCAATTACAAACGCAGTGCGATAAGAGAAATGCGGCTCGCCAAGCGTATGGTTGCTATCGTAGAGAGCACTTTTTAAGCGTTCGTGCTGTCTACTTCTTGTGTTACGGCTGTTTCCGGTTTTAATAGGAATCAAACCCAACCAGCTGAATTTTCTGTTCTACTGATTCCCCCTCGGCGAGTTGGGTATGCGGAGTCGTGGAGTAAACGGACCCCTTCCTGTTTTGAGTTTAACACGAGATGTCTGCAACCGTTAATCAGCACGAATTATGAACAAGGGCTCTTTTGTTTTTTGTGAACACTGGAGAAGAAGTCTAATGTAGACTACCATAAAATTTGCATTTTTTTGTGTACAAAGAAATCATCTAAACACAATTGTGCTCTGGACACCTGCACGTTATAGTATAGGCGGAGAACCCCGTACATAAACTTGCGTTTTGAGATATGAAAGAAATAGTTTTGTTTAGCAACACGCATACGCCAGTTTTTTTGCATATTCGAAAACATGCTGTGTATTCCTGTCTTCAGGAGAAGCGTATATTTCTTGCTCGCAACCTCTTTTTCTGTGACTGGGCCTAACCCCAAAAAGGTTTATTTTGACGGTCTCTATGTTTGTCTGAACAGTTCCCCTGGCCCCAACCTTATCAACAAAGGCCTTTGAGAATGCGCCGGACGTCGTTTCTGTCTCCTGGGTTTTTGTCAACAGCTCCATCACTGATGTTGAGGTACGGTAAACAGTTTTATGTCATAGGCCGTTTGAGGGTGCTTGGGGCTTTGATTGGAGGGGTAACTCCGGCTGGTCATAACAGTGGTTTAGTGGTTACAGGACATTAATTCCAACTGCTCGTGTTTATCCGCGCTGATATTTGAGAAAGAGTGTTTTTGAAGTTTATGTGACTAATAATGGTTTCCCGGCTAAAAAACAGCTGTCTTTTTTTCCCATTGCAGGGGATGCTCTTGTCAGTGCATGTCAACATTTTGCTTAAAGGTTTCTGTGAGAACTTGGTTATGACTACAAAGAATACTCGCTAAGAAACATATTGTTTTGCTGAGTAACCATACACTCTCAGTGCATTATCCAATATATATGATACGGCTTCTTCGTAATTAGGTAGCTAAAAAGTTTTCCGAAATTAGCCCTTTGTACACATACCCTCAACGTAAAGGCCGTAAAATAGGCATCCTAGTTTCTTCGAAATATTTGGTGCCACGTAATGTCTCACGGGTGAATGAAGCATAATTTAAATTACACTCATTCTGCTAGTTCTCTGAACATATATCTTCATTGCCGAAAATTTGTATGTATTAGGCGGAACTAAAATTTACGAGAACGCTTAGATGTTGTGGAAAAAATCTCCAATCCAAATAAATGCAACAATAATATCGCTGTTATGTAAACAGAATTTCTGGTTTTCATTGCACGCCCAACCTCTTTTCTTAACGTTTTCTACTACCCTTCATTATTGTAAAATGACTGTCCTTATGCACCTTCTCTGGGTGTTGCTGACGAGGGATTAAGGGTTTTGGTTTTCGGAAATGGACTGGCCAGGCCTTGCCAAGAAGTGCTTCATCGAAGGGGTTGACGATGCACCCACGTAAAAAGTGAGGAATTTAAAACACAGTTATGATGCAATTTCCCACTGCACTTCTTTTCGACTGAAGATGCGAAGGTGTTTGCGAATATGCCACACTTTTCTGCGTATTATGTTTTGCTCTATAATAAGAACGTGGTGTCGATTATCATCTATTTCAATACAAAGCGCTAGTAAGCTCTTCGTCGGCACATCTGGTGTCAATTTACGGCTCTAGGTCTTTGTCTAATACTTTCAGCTTGTCTTTGGGTCGTTGGTGTTGTTAGAGAAACATTGCGAGTACTACATCATTCGGCGGTAAGCAGTTTATGGCAGGAGTGGGTTCTCAAAACTTTTGCGTTATATAAGAGTGCTTTTTCTTTATTGGAGTAACTTGATTGTCTCGAATGCTTCCTGCACGGTGCTCTTTTTTGGTCATCAAGTTCATTTTTGCGCGTGGAGATGGGGCTCTCAGAGCACTCACCAAGATTCCAGCAACTTTCGTCTGTTTTAAATATCTCAGGAACCATTTCAGTCTGTGGGTAATTCATCGGCATTGCTGTGTTCGGACCGAGATTGATATTGAATTCAACGTTGGACACTTCTGAGTCGCTGGTGGGGTTTGTTTTTTGTTTCTGTACCAATTCGGTAAAAAAGCGAAAACTCGGGACTAGCAGAGCGAACCATAAATTAGGTCATCGTAACAATGAGGTTAATGCTAGCATGAGCGGAAATCGGGAATCTTGTTTACAACACTTATAGGTTTATAGGTTACGCAAACCCACAAAGCGACGTTCAAAATTATGATTTATGCACTTCACATTCCTTTTTACTTGATACTCATTTCTTTATTAAAAGCTCTTATAGGGTAAAATTTAAAAAAATACTGTCAGAAAGATAGATTATTTTGAATCCTAATTTTGGGTCACATGAGAGAGGTAGAGGCAGCACTGAAGATTTATCACAGTGTTTTTAACTTAACTACGTTATTCTTGCAAGTACCACAACAATATGCCGAGTTTGACAAAAAAAAATTATCGCCTCCTAGCTACTACGTTTACTCTATTTGTTCGTTTAGCATAAGCCAGAAACCGAGCAGATAAGTATATTTCTGCATGGAATATTTGGAGCTTCTGATGGAAATAGCAACAACGGAGGCTGAGTGCATAGTCACACAGCTTGTAGGTTATTGTCTCCAGTATTTACAAAAAAAATGTAAGCAGCTTTGTCTTACGGTTGTTAGGTGCAAAAAGATGATTGAGGGAGTTGACGAAGATCTACAATGAGGGTCAAGTAAAAGGATAAAGCTTCTTTAGGCTTTGACAGCTTTCACAAAGTCCCAACAAATTATTTCGGTTTGCAGACGACGATGCGTTAGCAGAAACATTTCGTTTCGATTTGCCTAACCTCGTGTGACTAGTACTTCCGAGTTCACACTGATCACTTTACTTGCATGCCTGCTGACCCAAATTCTATACATACTTCTATACCAAAGCTCTCTGGAAAACTCTGAGATGCCGGCCCTACTGTGCAACGGCTAACGACGTCGATTATGTAATTGTATTTTCAGGTAGGCGTTAACAGCAGCGAACTTGTCAGCTGCAAAACCATGCCGGACTGTGACATTGACGTGCTGCACGGCTCGAATTCATCGTTTAAAGCTGGCTTCATCCAACTCTCTGGGCTAGCGACCTTATGAAACCTACAATATTGTTTTGCGGAGGTTGCAAACGACCCACGGGTGTGGTGACGCAACCAACGTTATTGTCACCACAAGCATTCTCAGGTACCGTTATTTGATTTTATCCACACAAAGCAGCGTACTGCGTCAGCCCAAACATAGCTCTTTGCGAAACCTTCTCACGAGATTCTGCTTCAAAAAGTCGTCCGCTGTGTATGAAAGGCACATGTATGCCTGGAAATTTGAAAATACAAAAGAGGGCTGGGACGAATACGAATACCCAAATCCCTGATAAGACATGCAGCACTGTGGGTGCTACATATTTTCAACACAATCTACTAGGAAAGTGGGTTGTGTAGCAGACGGTTGACGTGCTTAGGGACCAGATGACAAAAAAGAAAAGTAGGCTTTTGGAGTACTGAACTTAAAATTTTGTCCGCACCACTCTGCACATTTGTACAACCCCAAAAAGCTGCCTGCGTGAATTGGACTCTGCAACGGTATTTATGGTCATGTCTGACGTCACACGATTGAGAATGTGACATTCGGCTTTCAGTCTTATCAAAGCATTCATCGTCACTCACCAATTTTGCAGAAATTGGCGCATGAGCGACTCGGCTTGAAATAAATCGCGACCAGACACGCAATGTGCAAATCAGCCGTGAGCTTCTGACAGCGACCGTGAGTTCTAAAGCAGCTTACAGCGTGATTCGCGATGCTATTGGTCGTGTTTTCAGACTGTGGTACAGTATGGTTATGTCGTAGCCAACTGAAAAAACGATGATTGCCACTGTCCATCGTCACTAGCTCAACTGCCCTAGGGGGCATATTGATTAGGCTTGTATCTTGGGGTCAATGTAAGGTGACCATCATGTTGTCCCAAACGACAAGAAAAACATTACGAATCTTATTATACATAAATAGAAGGGTCCTCATTGACAATCATGTTGTCTCAAATGACAATAAAAACACCATGAATCTCATTCTACCTAAATAGAAGGGTCCTCATTGACAATCATGTTGTTCCAAACGACCAGAAAAACAATATGATTCTTATTCTACATAAATATAAGGTCCTCATTGATAACGTTATACGTCCATGCACTCTCGCCCCTAGGGTAATATTAATTATAAAAATTCAGGAGTGCTATGAGAAATTGTGGTGGGACTTTCTTCAAGGCACATATGTAATTTTTTATTGTCGGGCAGACGGTCATGTATAGCCTTCTTGGAATTTTTACTTGGAGATAAAAGCAGCGCTCGTCCTTGCTAATAAATTATTTCAGGCTTCCTGGTACTAAACTAAGGCTATACAGTCAATGGTTCTTTTAGGCCAAGAGTTTTATATAGTTGTTTTCAACATCAGCTGATATACTTCGTTTATACAACGCCCAACTTAAAAAAGTAAGGTGAACGTCTAGCATAATAACGCCGGGTGAGTTTACTTTGTGAGGGACGCCCGACGGTCCTTGGCGGTGCCTTAGGTAAAGAAACCAACACTTTCTCTGCAATTCTTGACTAGGCATACATTTTGTTTAATTAGCTGGATTGAAGTTTGAAGGGGTACAGTTTTGTTCTGCTGGGAAATAATAGACGGCCCGTTGACTTTCTGTACAAACTATATTTTGGCAGCAGGCGAGAGTTCTGTAACGTTTGCAACTACACTGCGAAATGAATAGTTAAGAGAAATGAAGAAATTTTGGGCGTGATGTTAGAATGGTCGTAGTGCAAATTTCATTATTTTTGAAGATGCTATACATTATACTATACCTCACATTATATCAGCAACCTGAGAACTTTCACTAGAAAGCTGGCGTTGTCGCAGTGTCACTTATTGACGCCCACATTTTTCTAAATCGAACTTATCCCACCCGCCTTTTCATACAAACCTAAGCTGTTGGCAACCGCTCCACAGTAATCTGCTTTTTCACATCACCACTTGTTCATCACACCTTTTTTTGTTCGCTCTCCTATTTGTTCAAGCCAGTACGATAGTCGATATAACATTCCATGTAAGCCCAGCGTGGAGAATTAATTTTGCCAGAAAAATATCTCCGTTCGCATCTCAGTTCGTGGTCAAACATGGTTTTCTTCACTTCTTCGTTTGTCACTGCTTCTTTTTTTATAGTCCCAAGTGAGCCCCTTCAACCCTCCACGTCCAGCACTGTGACAATGTGACAGCTGACCTCGACTGGGAACCACCGGAGGAGCCAGGCAGGACCCGCCTCACGGGCTATCTGATTTATTGGGAAGTTGTGTGACCTTTGGGCCGTCCCAATGGCTGCAACTACAACTGAGGGTTTTTTCGACAGTTTCCTGGTGAGAACACTTATGGCATCTTGTCTTTCATGCTAAATTCATTCAAAATTTTGTCACAGGAAAACGATCACTTAAAGTGAGAGCATCGTAAAGGCTGCTTCCTCTCTTGTGGGCCTCTTGGTAGACAGCTTAGGAAGCCGTCTAAGACGTCCAAAGGAAAAAAATTGCAACTGCAGAGCCGTCACCATCGCAGGAACGACAACCTCATAGCAGACATGTTTACAAACTCAACCACAGGTTCGTAACTAATATCATTGTTAATGAGATTAACATTATGTGATTAAAAAATTAACAAAAGTATCATCACCACTATAAAATTATACGAAATATTTCATAATGACCAAGTTGGTTTGTAACAACGAAATTTAAGCAATATGCGGCGCTGCGTCACTTATTAGTTTAGGGAGGAAGTTAGACTGCATTGTTGCAGACTTCAATGCTGTCTCCGCAAAATAGTCTTCGTTGACGGACTGGTATTAATTTTAATGGTGCTTAACGTGTCGTACTCTCCGCGTAGGCAGCAAGGAAGCCGTCTAAGGAGTGAATGACAACGCCCCCTCCCCCCCCCCTAGTCTTGAGTGACCTCGATGCGATTCTCTCAAAATTGGCATGTGCCATGGTTGTGTGAGACTGTGCGAGCACTAGCCAGACGCTAAAAAAGATGAAGATGCACCGGCAGACTGCCGAATGCACTATCCAAACGACCTTGCTGCTTCTGCCAGCAAATACCATTTAAATCATTTGTAACGCTGTGTCTAGATTGCCGGACGACGGTACGATAAGCATTCCGCTACGGTGACCTCCAATCGCGTAAGGACAAAAAAAAACCGTCTCTTGCACTCTCGCTCTCCCTTAAATAATGTAACGTAACTTAACCTTACAACCTCAAAAATTGAAAAAAAAATTTGAAACAAAAAATTACCCTAAGCTCTGCAAATATAATTTGAAACTAAAGACATAAAGATACAGAAGGCAGCAGCCGAACTCGAACAACTGCCCTTGGTTTCAGAATGCTGAAACATATCCTGTATACCACAAGGCGAGACGTTGTGCAGTCGCACAGGCCTGTGTAATACAAATTCGAACCTTGTCAGACGGGACTCAGGCCATGGCTCAAGCGCCGAGCAGGAGCGTCCGTCAGACAGCACTCTACACACTGAGAATTTATAATTAGTTATCTCATGTATAACTTGTAAAGAGGTTGTTTTCCTAATTAGCAACATTATTATTTGATTTGTGACCAATTAGGTCGCAAACATCCTTGCATTGAGGCCTGTCACTGTAGTATAAGGCTGGTTTATTTGGGAGTCTTTAAAACCCACATCTAAAATAGCCCGTTTCTCAGTCAATATACCAAATAGTGTGAGATAATTTGCTAATGTGTGGTCGTTTCGATATAGAAATTACATTCCAGTGATAATTGATCAACCCTTACATTCTCAAAAAAAGAATGAACAGGGAAGCACGGGCGTGCTTTACTTCAACCGGCACGTTTCCGCATGCAAGAAAACACGTTTGCTTGTAATTGAGATTAGACAGACTTCCTAGTTATTTACGCCAATAATGATTGGAAAGAAGATATTATTTTAGGGGATAGAAGAGGGGCAGTCTGTTTTCCTCCCGTGGAAGCCGACGTATTGACACCACGCGCTATATTCGAAATCGCAATTGCTTCAAAGTGAACTCGAAATTTATAAATAGTCGAAAACACTAGGTGCATGGTTAGAGAGGTATTTGTGAATGATTCTCATATAATCTATTTCTGAAAGTTTTCAGAAATCTCAAACACAACCGTTTTCTGTAACCATACTTCCTACGTAGAACTTTACGTATTGGTACCTGACAGGAATTCTCTAACATTTTCAAATTTACTAGGAACGAAATAATCATGAAAGGTAAATAAAATCGCCCCAAAGGGGGGAGTATTTTACGGGCCTCTTTGGGAATATTATCTGCAATTTACCTACGTTACATTCACAGCTGCTGCGTGTAGCGTCGGGAAATTGATTTGTGCCGACGTTGCGCTTGGACGGACGGACATCTACCGCCTTCGGACGGCAGCAGTACACGGCTTTATATACCGATCCGAGTTTTATGAAAAAGGGTATACCATTGTACTCCCTTTTCACAATTGACGTTAGTATTCCCTCATCTGGGACCGTTGCTTTTTCTGCAATTTTTAAGTAACCGTTTCGACACTATGGACGCTCTGTTTGGTTAAGCGCCGTGTCACCCGTGCGTCCAGAGATGTCTTCAGAGCTTTTAGGTCGACCGACCAATCTGTGTGAAAACGGGTCAGTTTTTTTACAGGGCGATATTGGTCCCACTAAGAAAGGTTTATTTTAACAAAAATCGCTGGTGCATATGGCTTCTACTCATAACGTCGACAGCAAAAATTTTATTCTCCATGGAAAGCCGCTATATGCTTCGAACTCTCACTCACTCTCGTTTTGTATGGCGATAATATGCGAAAGGAAGAATTTAAATTGCCCTGAGTGTTGATACTTCCGGCCTTATTTCTCTGCTGAATGTTCGAGTCCTGTCCATGAAAAGAAATGCAGTTCAAGCATAGGCGCGCTTACTAACTGCAATATCAAAAACCATGCGATGCACTTCAGGGGGCTACAGGACTTTTAGATCTGTCCGTTAATCAAACTGAAACCTTTTTTGTTACGCCTTTTTTCGTGTTAGGCGATTTGAACGTCTCCTCATGCATACGTATGCGCCAGCGCAGCTTGGCATTTTGCTGCAGCTGATCATGTCTATGTCTTAGTCCCCCTCATTTATTGGTAGGGTTGAAGCTACGACGTTTGGGCGACGTAAAGATAACTGTTCACTGGCGCGGACACCATGTAGCCCTAAAGTTTGAAACGTTTTTTAGTGCTATTTAAACTGTTTTAGTGAAAAAAGGGGTTGTTTTACTCTGGTGAAAAAAGAATACTTTATCAGCCAATATCTAAACACATCTTCAGAAAAGGTGCAGCAAGAACAGTTGCCTTCTCTACGGTGCCGAAGCGGAATAATTTAGCAAGAAAAATAATAAAATGTATGGAAGGTGTTACAAAAAACGCAAAAACCCAGTAGTGAAAAGTTTTAAGCTTCTCTTTTTATAGCATATTTCCACCGAGAGAACGGTACGTAGTGTTCTCCTTATTGCACACTACCGAAGCGAGTACACTTTAAAGCCACCACACAAGGTATCTACGTTGTCAATAGGAATAATTTTCAGCAGGGCCAAAGGCTCTTGCGGAGATTAAAGCAAGTAAAAGTCCAGTAGTGCACGCTTGTTATAGTCTTTAGGGTGGCGGATTATTACCTCTTACGAGAAGCGCTCCCTCTAGCATGGAAGTGCAAGAGCCGAGGCATGCTCTGCTTTTTGGAGCGCTTTAACACGTCTAGCGTTTATTTAAATATAGCAGAAACACTTTGCTGAGCGAGGTGTTTGCAAATGTCTCAAAAACCTTTGCCTATGAAGCCCTGACAAACAGAATAGCCGAGATTGAAACAATTGAAGCAATTAGCGCGCTCCACTGCACTTAAGCGGTTCCATGTTGGCTATTTGGAAAATGTGACAATTGGAGTAAAACAGTTGGTTTGATGTCTCTTACAAGTATGATATTTTATGCTGAATTGCTTCAACTGCGGATTCACATTCGTTGTTAACTCCTTTTACAGGCCTGACAACCACTCCACAAAACTGCTCTTTCTCAGTATCTGCATACAATGTGGCTGACGACGGTGAACAGTTGTATGGCAAATCAGCTACGCTGACCGCGGAGTGGCCGCTCCACCCGACAACCTCACCGGACCCACTTTCTGGGTTAAACATCGTTTGAAAAAAAAACCCTTCAAAACACGTGATAAAACCCCTTAAGGGGATTGAGCCTGCAATTTACTGTGAAAGTGTGTGAAATAAAGCATTCCTGCCACAACCCATTCACATGCCCCACTTTGGGGAACTGATATGCTCCACGCACCATGATCGAAATAAATGTTTGTTTTTAAGTTGTGTGTTCAGCCTAAAGTGAATTGTCTTTGTAAAGTGCCTGCAGATGGTCCCGCCTCATTTGGGCGTGTTCTTGGAGCGTTTCAGTATAAAACTGAACAATACCGCACTCGTTAGCTTGTTAGTATGTTTTACCGGGAAAATTATCTTACATGCAAATGCCGTCCGATTACTAACAGATACACAATTAAACTAGTCAAACGTCTTCTATAGTCCGAAAGAGGCGAACCTAAAGAAAAATTCACGATTTCCTGAAGATACTTGTCGTTCGTTGATGAAGGCGCTTATATCTAAAAACAGCTTTGAGGAGAAACTCCTATGCCTATCGCCATCTATGGTGCATAGTCTGCAAATAACACAACAATGGGAATGGTGTTTGGCGTAAATATTGTATAAAAATTGGCATCTCTCTTTGTCTACCCAAGGGAGGGGTAAACCGTGTGGTGCTTGAAAAATCACTAAGTGGCGCTAGATATAAAACTCCTCAATAGAGCGCATATTTGATACCCAAGAGTGGTCTTCAATGGCCCTTGACGGAAGGGTAATTTTTTTGTAACAAAAGGACTCATCGCCAATGAGAGCATCAACATATTCACAAATTCTGGCGATAATGCTTCACGAATGGTCATACGATGGTTGTACGATGCCTACAAATGCAGTTTTAACAGCCAGCCTTTTTAAGCACCAGCTTGGTCAGTTCGCGTTGGCAATAATACAAAGATAAAAACTGCGCCGCCTGTAAAGGGTGCACCACCGAAGTCAGGCTATTATAACAGTAAAATCGGCTCGCGCGCCTGCTTCATTTTAAGCGCAAGGGGTATATAGAAATACGCTCCCCTTACTATGCCGTGTTAAAGGCAATAATATTTGTCGGGCTAATAAAACGCAAAAAATTTCACCATCTTCCCGTAGGGCAACCCTGAGTAGTATGCGAAGCAGCAATGGGGTCGACTCAAGTCGACTGCGTTGAGTATGTCCGCAGACATCATGCTCACCTCGTCTAAGATCACGCATTTCACGTTGTGGAAGGCCATGCGGAAGGTGTTCAATTCGCTGGCGCTGATGCCTCCGTCCTTGTTGAGGCCGGTGGTGTTCCGAGAGAACTTGAAAGCCACGTGCACCGTGGCTCCTCCCACTGCCACAGCCGCCTTTCCCGTGCTCGCGCAGATGACGAACTCGTTGTAGGCGGTGTTGTTGCCGGTGTTGCTGTACCGTTTGTAGAGATGCCTGGCAAGCCGGAGGACGAACGCTTTGCCGCAACCGGCCGGTCCGGTAAAGAAGACTTGTAACGGAGGTGCTGATGGCGTGGTCCGGCGGTAGATGATCTCGCGGAGTAGCTCACGTTATTCCGCGTTTGTCATCGTCATCAAGTTGTAGTATTCGTCCCGGTCCATGATGTCCTGGCGCTTGCGCATGGCCGCGCACGGACTCGCCTGTTTGATCAGGCGCACCAAGTCTTGGCTGGGGATGAGGTCGGCGTCTTCGTGTTCCAGGTGGACGATCACGGCAGTAGGAGGTGCTGCTCCTTCTTCTTCTTGTTCTTCTTGTTGTGCCCTCTTCTCCGCGGCGCTTTCCGCGGCGCTTTCCGCGGCGCTGACCCTGGCGTTGACGCTGGTGTTGCAGGTGGCGTTACCGGCGGCGTTTCCCGTGGCACTCATCGCGGCGTTGCGGGAGGAGGTTCCCTTACGCGAAGATGACGATGGTGTTTGAACGCGAAGCTATCTCGTGACGGATTCTTTGGTTGGCCAATGCCTAGGGGCATCTGGCCACAATCATCATCAGCGGTGCCTGGCCAGGCATGCTCAGGGGGGGGGGTGTGGACGCCGCACAACGGCGCCCATAGAACGGCGGAGGGAACGGGCGCCACCCTAAGCTGCTTCGCATCTAAAAACGAGTGGCAAGCGTGCAGTAGGGGTGCACGGCTGGAGCAATTGCGGAGCTACTGGTCGACCTAGCTTCTACCCCCATGGGATACGCTGTCAGTGCGGGAGGCCGGCCGAAAGGGTAAAATTCGGCCAAACATGGCAGAATGCCCTACGCGCGTGCGCGTGGCTATCTGCTGTATTAGTGTCGTCTGCTACGCTGTTTCCTTATGGGTGGTACAGGCCCTGCCACTGCATCTAAATTGGTTTGTTCACGAGTAACTGTGGTTACTTGAAACGCAAGCACATATCAAATTCGCCTCTGATTTTTCTTTCGGGTCACTTGACCCATAGAGTTTCTTACAGTACACACTAGAGAGGAACATGGCGCTACCGTCTATGCGGCTCACATCAAGGCCGCCTGTGTCGGCATGGGCCGATTTTAGTGACCGCAAAAAGAGCCACAAATCGCGAAGATAGTGTGCAATATGTAAGTAAAATAAAACAGGCTGTTTTATTTTTAAAAGTAAGTTAGAGAAAAGGAAGTAAAGAACTAAGGAAAAAGAGAAGAAGAGCGTAATATTGCCGGAACGGTTGTGCCTGCTATTGTGCTGGTCGAGGTGGTAGTTACGAAACAATGTTAATATTTGGGGACTCTTTTTTTGTAAATTTTACCTATATTTCAAATGAGTTGTTTGAAGAGTTTGGAAAGTTTTTTGAGCGTGCCTTGAAAACGTCTGCCTTCGTGGTGAACCGGTGCACCCGACCGTGAAGCTACAGTTTAACAAACTTGCTGCGGAGCGACTTCGTTTGTACTTGAAAAAAAAGAAAACGTGGCGTTAACAGTCGTGGACGAAGACAAGATATGTCGGATGCAGGCGCCTATCTGCCGTATCTTGTCTTAGGTCGAAGTAAATTTGTTTTTTTTCTTCAGCTGCAACTTTCGCGACGGCATATTACCCGCTCAGGGATACGTCCTTCGACTGCGGCGTGCATGACCAACGCCAGGTACGATCACGCACTGCCTGTTGCTTCACCGAACATGGCTACCACACGACAGGGAGGATTTCGGCTTCCTGGTACCTCATAGGCATGTTAATGCGTAGTTAAGAAAGGAAATCCCAGAAACCGCTTAAGAATCCCATTATCATGCCAAGCTCAAGACAAAAGCGGGGGTCTTCCCATAAACCCCCACGACGACATGGATTCCCCGGTGCAGTCTCCTCTCTAGTATATTAAATGCAGAGCATTTCAGTAACTCACGATGTCACCCGCGTTGACTTCAGTAGTCGTAGTCGCATCGCTCCCCGTCTTAAATGCAGAGCATTTTCTTTAACTCACATGTAGCGTCCGATGTCGTCCGCAACAGCTCAGCGCGCAGGCGCACCCTCTTCCCCACTCCTCCTCCCCCCGCATCACGCTACCCTCCTCGCTCTCAACAACAGGTCCGCACCCCTCCCCCTACACTATATAAAAAAATAATACTTACCGGCGCCAGGTTTCAATCCCACGACTCTGCGGGCGGAACGCAAAGTACATGGTGCTCTACCCACTGCGCCACAAAGCCTACACAGAATGGAAGGTTACGAACGCGACTTATATCCTTGACTCATTCAAACTACGTCAAGAAGCTGCTGATACAACACATTCACTACCTGTGGGCGGAACGCGACGGTACATGCTGCTCTTCCCACTGCGCCACAAGACCGTACACAGAACCAACACCAACACCACGGAACCCCCACTATGCCTCTGCATTTACACGTGTCGGAGGATTAGATTTTTATGAAGAAACTCTACGATTTGCCCCGCACAACGTAAGGAATACCACTGAAAAGATAAAGTAAACAGTACAGATTTTATGGCCGGAATGGCCCTTGAGCCGTTGCGCGACATAATGAAATAAATAACAATTTTGATAAAAATAATATATGACGTTTTTCAACTACCAGAAGATGAAAATATGCGCTGACCGTGCAACACGAAGGTGGCAGCGCCGCCGCCGTTATTTGTATATTAATGCCGTATTGGTGCGTTTTTGCTTCCATTAGCACCATACCGTCTTCAAGAATGCCTCTTCGCGTGCCACTGGAGGAACAGAGAGTGCGCACGCAGCATTGTCGCTGCCCGGAAAGTCCGAGAAGGAGATCCCTGCCACATTGGGGACAGCCCAGGCTACCTCTGATTAGAATAATTCCAGCATTTTATGACGGAGGCCGCTTATCTGGCGCGTCTTGACATGTTCAGCGAAAAACAAGTGAAAAATAGGACCGATCCATTATTGATTTCGCTAGTGCAAGACGGAAAGTAAATAATAGAGGCGGTATGGTTAGATGTCAGCGATGAACAAGTGCGCTGCCGCCTTTGGGAAGCGGGCTTGTGAAACCACATTGCTGCACAGAAGCCCTTGCTTTCAGCAGTCACCAAAACAAAAAAGACTGGAATTCGCTCGCCACCATCTCAGCTAGACCGTTGATGACTGGCAACGTGTTGCATTCTCCGATAAGGCGACGGTATGTACACAGTGGGACCAAAATGGCACCATCTCCAAGCCGTGGATCATGCCGAGAGTTTGGAGCACGGGGACTGGAAATGACATCCAAGTTGCGTCCCGAGTGACATCCGATTTACGCCCGGACCGTGAGTCGATTTGAGCCGTGAGTTGCACCTTGATTATTCCCGAAATGAAACTCCAACTCGCTACTCAAATCGAATTTGGCTTGATGGTGGTGTGCGCACGGATGGACGCGGGCGGACATTGGGAAGTCGTAAGGTACTCCCCACCGTTACAGGCGAGGGATAAGCCGTTTGACTTTCGGGTGCTAACTCACGGTCGTAGCCCAATGGGTAAGACGACTGACACTAACTCTGTCTGGCCTACCAGACACAGGCTCGAATCCTGCCGGTTCCTGTGTGATTTTTGGCGATTGTAAATGCCATGCGCACGGACGCGGACGCACATTGTGCGGTCCCAAGGTACTACACACCTAAAAGCAAAAGGTACATCATAGAGTTTCTTAGTAAGTATACTAGGGAGTACACTACGCCTGGTAAGCCATGTGGTCTTGGGGGTTCATGGGAAGACCCCCTTTTTGGCTTGAGCTTGGCATGACAATTAAATTATTTAGCGGTTTTTGGGATTTGCTTTCTTCACTATGCATTAACACGTTCACGAGCTACATGGAAGCCGAAACCCTGCATGTTTTGCGGCAGCCGTGTTCGGTGAAACAGCAGGCAGTAGGTGATCGCACCTGACGTTGCTCATGCCGCAGCCGAAGGACGTATGACTGAGCGGGTAATATGCCGCCGCGAAATTTGGAGCCGACGAAAAGAAGAAACAAAACGTCCTTCGACGAAGACAAGATACGACAGATACGGGCGCTTGTATGCGTCCTTGCTCCGTGTATGCGTCCTATCTTGTCATCCTCCACGACTGTTTAACGCCACGTTTTCTTTTTTTTTTGTTAAACCAGCTGACGGTCGGTGCACCGGTTCACCTCGAAGGCAAATTTTTATAGGCACGCCCAAAAAACTTTCCAAACTCTTCAAACAACTTATTTAAATTAATGGTAAAATTAACAAAATCAGTCTCTAATGAGTTTTTCTCCCTTCTAAAATATTAACATTGTTCGAAACTGCAACGTTGGCCTGCAGAATAGCAGGCACAACCGTTCCGGCAAAAGTACGCGTTACTTCCTTTTTCCTTAGTTTAAAACAGCCTGTTTTTATTTTCCACATACGTAATTGCACACTATTCTTTGCTTTTTTGTGGCACTTTCTTTAAATTTACGGTTACTAAAACGTTTCAATCCAAGCCAATGATGAAACTAAGGCGAGCGCAATGTTTAATGGCGGTCTATGACGGCACAGACGGCCTTGACGTGAGCCGCATAGACGCTAGCGCCAGATTTCTCTCCAGTGTAGTTTGTAAGAAACTCTGTGAGATACGTCGGCCAGCATTGAAAATGTTTGCAATTTCTACTGCAAAGCAGTATATGTCTAACCATAGTTTTCATTTCGGTGAAGCCAATTTACTCGGAGCCGCTCCGGGGCCTCTTTCACGTGATGCGCGATCGGCTGACAATGGCGGTAACGCTATAATGAGATGATTGCGGAGAACACCGAGAAACGCGAATGGGCGTCTAAGTACTCGTCGAAAGCCGCCCATCCCTAATTGACGGCTTATGCGTGCGTGGGGTGGGGTGGGGGGGAGGGGAGAGAAGTGGCTTGTGCACGCACAGCTGGGCTCCATGCCCCAACAGATAATTCCCGTTTTGCTTGGTGGAGATTTAATCGTGCCATTGAGCATCATGCCTCAATGCGTTCTGTCAGCGGTCCTCCGTAATCGAGCGGTTTCGGTCTGGGTTGGTGTGTTACATTGACTGATCGATTGATTGTATTGACTGATCGATTGACTGATTGTAGGGTTTAACGTGCCGATGCAACGCAGGCGATGAGGCGCGTCGTAGTCGAGGGCTCCGGGTTAATTTTGACCACCCGGGGATGATCAACGTGCGCCGAAATCTCGCACACACGGGCGTTTTTGCTTTTTGCCGGTGGCGTAGGGAAAGGAACAGCCAAATGGTTGTCCGCTAGAATAAAGCTCGAGACCTTCCACCTTTATTTCGCTATGCGACGGACGCATGCCGTTTGCTTGGAGGCAGAGACGGAATTGAATCATCGGCCCGAAGAGAAGCGCGAAGGCCGGAAAACTATATAATACCGCTGACGCCGCCGTTTCGTCCTCTAGTTCCACCTCGTCGAGTAGCTGCGAATCCCTCCAGGACTAACGGCTACATGCCCGCTTGGAACGCCGACGTGGGGCAATATTGTATGTTCAGCTTAAAGGGATTTTACAGCGTGATTTTAACGTTTTTTTTTTACTTCTGGGCCCGCGAACATTACCGGTGGCCGGCCTGCACGAGATGCAAGCGGGGGGGGAGGGGGCGGGCACGCGAAGCTATAGGTTTCATACCCTTACTGATGGCAAGTCCGCTGTGCTGGCGGGAGGTTTATGTGTGGATTAGCAGGAAGGCAGACGAGGAAAGGTAAAGCCTGGTAGCTGCAGACAGATAATCAAGAATTTTGCATGTAAGCCACCTCCTTTTTGGTGGGTAGCGGCAGTTGTCTCGCTATCGCGTGCCTGCTCAGTCCGAAATGTAGCAGACTTCCTTCAATTCATGTGCAAGGTCTTATTTGCATTCGAATTACTTCTTAGTGGCCTGAAAGTTCGGCTTATAGCTATTCTTAAGTACCGTAGTATGATGAAATATGTGAAATGGGGCGTTTAAATGATACTTCAAAATAGCCCATTTAAATCCAGTGCCCTGTTTGCCCAGTGCATGTTCGGCCACTTCTAAAGGTAGTGGCATAAACCGCGCCTCTTGCGCACGTAATGTATCAGTTTGCACGCTTAACTTAACAAAAGTGTTTCTTCTCTCCATCCCCGCTTCCGTCGCGCTTGTTCTACTCAAAAATGCCACAGTCGTTTTACGCTAGTTTTGCACTTTGGAATGTTTTCTGCAAAGCAAAACGGCTTCGGACATTCAAAATCTAGGTATTTTCTGATGATGTTGCTGTTCGTGGCGGTATGTATAAGAGGCGCAGTCCGCATGCACTTCATTATTTCTGGAATGAAAAAAATTCGAATCAAAACACCGGGAGATGCAGTCTCTACATTTGGACTCATTTACTCTTCTTGTGAATACAGGTAGTACTTCCAGGATGTGATGAGGCTGTTGTGCCTAATACTATAGCAAGCTTAACATAGTGCTTCAATTTTTTTTACAATCCGTGTAACACTTTAGGACGTTATCTAGTTTGAGGGATGTGGCATAACTGTCTTTTGAACTTTTTTGGTTGAAGTGACAATTCTTTGTTTTGCTTTCAGCTTGAAGATGTGCATTACCCTCAGTGCTGCCAGATACCTGTCGACTGTTCGTTTAAGCCACTTGGATGTGGCTTTGTGGTGAGCTAGTTTTAAATATACTATTTTTGCCTCGTGGGATCACACCAAGTTGCTAGTTTACCTTTTTGGGTTATTTTGGTTCTTTGTGGACAATTCTGGTACATAGAGAATTTTCAATTATTTTGCCTGTTTGTCACAGCTTGAGGCGAAAATGTTTTGAACATTTCATTAAAGTAAACACGAGTGATTGCACTAAGAGTCAGGTAGTGTCACTTAGATATTCCTGGTTGCTTTGTCTTTAGTCTAGCCGCCACTTTGTGCTCAAGAAATGTATATTCAGCTTGGGGCTGTTTATGCGGCTGCAGCTCAACAAGCGTGTCATTTTTTCTTACACACAATGAAACACGGGGACAGTCAACGTGCAAGGCTCGTTAAAGGGGTACTGACACCACACTTTTGTTTTCTCTCTTTATCGATGTCTCATGGTCTGTTAATCCGAAAACAGATCCTAAATACTTGAGTGCGCCATTATTGGCATTTAATGGCCTAAAAATCATCAGTTTTGGTTTCGATGACTACGACCGCGGATTGTCTATTATTGCGGCGAATATTTGATAATCACTTTTAATAAAAGTTCATATGGCGACTTCTATTGTGAGTCTAGGTGACATTGTGAAATTATCAGCTCTGTTCCCGCTCGTTAAACTTTGTTTTTGGCCAGAGTGCCATTTGTGTGAGTGGTTCAAGCTGCAGCTCTGTTATGTGCACCAGTTCGTGAGCACCATGAGCACTTCGTCGCCGCTCACAGGACCATGCGTGTGAAGTAACATCATGCGTTTCTGCCATACATTGGAGACAATTCATTTAGCAACCTACGCCGCTCCTCATGCGGTTCAATTGGTGTGATAAATGAGATCAAAGGAAAGTACATTCGATGTGTCGCAGGCCATTCATTTATGCATCAGCCAGAGTATTCACTTTTGTAAAGGAACCAATCTGTGAATTAATACATCAAGAATTGGTGACGGTGTTCCTTTCAGCATGGGACAGCAGCAACATTGTGAACACGTAAAGCAGGTTTAAATCTCCACAACTGTTATTATACTTTGTAAAGTCTACAACATGCTCCAGGCCATGAAATTCTCTAATTGCCATAGAACTACGCAAAGGTTGAAAATAAAAACACACACTAAACAGCTGGTGCTATTTTTGCTGATAATTTAGTCTTTTGTTCATAGATCTGAAAATTTCCTCTAGCATATGTTTAGTTAACTATGAAACTCGAGTACCATACCACCTCCTCTATTTTGAGTAGTTGAGGCATCATCTCAGTCAGTGCGGAATACTGTATTCGGGTGGGAAATGTTGGGAAGATGTACAGAAATCATCCAGCCACGTTGTTGTGAAGCATATGATGTAAAAAATACCCGAATCCGTGCCTGCTGCAGTAAAAGCTGGTTAATTCGAACTCGAAGTGGATCACAAAACCGTTTAAATTACCGGAGTTTAAATTGGCGGGCGGACGCTAGATGAATGATCGTCGCGCCACGCGGTGCGAGCAGAACATAAGAAAGCCACCTCTGGAATTGCTATCGCAAACTAGGCGCTACTACACATTTCATGCGCACGCCACGTGATCGCAGGCCCATACCAGCGACCGCGGTACAAAGACGACCTGCAACGCATGCGCCGGTGCACTGGCGTTGGTGGCGTGGCACCCGCTGCCGAAGCGGAATAAGCTGCCGGAGCAGCGTATTGCACAGCCTTCGCTGTTGTATTTTGTTTCGTTGTTTTAATTTGTATCTCTAGTAAATTCGGTATGTTCGGATTTGCAACACATTGTAATTACTGTAGGCCCACTTCTACCTCAAGGAGCGAAGGAAACCAGCAGATGCCAGTTCGAAATAACTGTTCTGAATATCGAAAGGGCCTCGACGGGACGGCGATAGGTTGCAGAAGTCCGGCGGGTCTTGTCGGCGGCGTTTTTCGTCGCTGGCAGTCACGGCAACTCCGAACGTAGTGGGTGACGTCGGATGTAAGGCGGGGCCAGAAGTACTTCGCCTTGATTTTTGCAATAGTGCGAGCTGTGCCGAGATGTCCGGAAGACGGGTCGTCGTGGCACGCTTCCAAAATTTCGTCACGGAGCTCTGCAGGGATGACAAGTAGGTAATGCGTTTTCGTTCCGGTGCTGAAAATCTTCTCCATGAGGACGGAGTTTTTCAGGCTGAATGCTGGCAAGTTCCGCTTGAACGCCCTAGGCACGGCGACATTTCGTCCTTCGAGGTAGTCGATCATGACGCGCAAGTCGGGGTCAGCACGCTGCTGGGCGGCTAGGTCGCTCTCCGTAACGACTCCGAAGAACGCGCTGTTTTCATCGAAGTCTAGTAGTGGCATGTCGACGGGGGCGCGGGACACAATCGGCGTCAGAGTGTTTCCTGTCGGATTTGTGGACGATTGTAGCGTTGAACTTTTGCAGGCGCAAGCTCCACCGCCCAAGACGGCCGGAGGGGTCCTTCAAATTGGCGAGCCAACACAGCGCATGGTGGTCTGTCACAACTTTAAATGGTCCACCATATACGTATGGGCGAAATTTTGAAATGGCCCATATAATTTCGAGGCACTCTTTTTCAGAGGCTGCGTAATTTTTCTCCTCCTTCGACAGACCGCGACTGGCAAAGGCGATTACATTTTCGCTACCGTTTTGCTTTTGGACGAGAACGGCACCCAAGCATATATCGCTGGCGTGGGTGTGCATTTCGGTTTCGGCGTTTTCGTCGAAATGAGCGAGCACGGGAGGGCTTTTCAGGCGTTTTTGCAGCTCGCAGAATGCCTTTTCTTGGTCGTTTTCACTGCTAAAAGGTGTGCTATCTTTCGTCAACCGTGTGAGTGGCTCTGCAATTCGGGCGAAGTTTGCGACGAAGCGCCCGTAGTATGCGCACAGTCCAGGAAATCTTCGCACGCCCTTCTTGACTTTCGGCCTTGGGAAGTTCGCAATGGCCGAAGTTTTTGCCGGGTCAGGTAGGACTCCCGCGGCGTTGACGACGTGGCCCAAGAACTTCAGCTCCTCATACGCGAAAAGACACTTTTCAGGCTTGAGCGTTAACCCCGATGTACGAATGGCCTGGAGTACAGACTCCAACCTTGCAAGGTGTTCGTCGAAATTCCGGGCGAATACCACAACGTCGTCGAGGTATACGAGGCAAGTGTGCCACTTCAGGCCAGCTAGCACAGTGTCCATGACTCTTTGAAACGTTGCTGGCGCCGTGCACAGCCCAAACGGAATCACCTTGAACTCGTATAGGCCGTCCGGGGTTATAAACGCAGTCTTCTCTCGGCCTCTCTCGTCCACTTCAATTTGCCAGTAGCCGGTCTTCAAATCTATCGATGAGAAGTACTTGGAATGGCAGAGGTGGTCGAGGGCGACATCGATTGGGGGGAGGGGGTACACATCGTTTTTGGTGATTTTGTTCAGTCGCCGGTAGTTAACGCAAAACCTTGATGTGCAGTCTTTTTTCTTCACGAGTACGACCGGCGCAGCCCCGGGGCTTTTCGATGGCTGTATAATGTCGTCGCTGAGCATGTCGTCGACTTGAGTTCGGATGGCTTCCCGCTCGTGTGAAGAGACGCGGTATGGTGACGGTCGGGTAGGTCGGGCTCCATCTTCGGTTATAATACGGTGCTTCGCTAGGGGTGTCTGACGTAATTTTGAACTCGACGAAAACCACTCGCTGTAGCGACGCAGCAAAGCCAATAATTTGTTCCGTTGTTCTTGCGATAGCACCGGATTCACGTTGAAGGGCTGCGGAAGCTTGAAGGTGTCACCGGGTGTACTTTCAAAGTCAGCAACCGCGATCACATCACTTGCTTCTTGCGTTTCTTCGAGGAACGCAATTGCAGCTCCCTTGTTTATATGCTGCTACTCTTCGGTAAAATTAGTGACTAAAACGAGAGATTGGCGTTGCTTAAAGTGCGCAATGCCTCTTGCGACGGAGACACCGCGGTCGAGGAGCAATCTTCGATCACTCTCTACGATAGCGTCGATGTCAGAAGCAGCATCCTTAGAGTAGACGGCGATCATCAACCTTGCGCGGGGTGGCAGGGTGATGTGATCGTCGGCGATGCTGACAGCAGCACGGTGATCGGGGTTCGGCTGCGGCGTCGTGGAGTGATCGGAGGAAAAAGTTATCGACTTGGTCTGCAGATCAATTATTGCGCCGTTGTTCGTCAAAAAGTACATTCCGAGAATTACGTCGCGGGAGCAGTTAGGCAAAATAATGAACTCAGCAGGGTACGTGGTGCCGCCTATGGTGACACGTGATGTGCACGTTCCACTTGGCGTTACGAGATGGCCTCCTGCTGTGCGTATGTGCGGACCGTCCCATGTTGTCGTAACTTTCTTCAGCTTCGACGCGAATGAGCCGCTCATTACCGAGTAGTCGGCTCCCGTGTCGATGAGGGCGACTACGTCAAAGCCGTCCATGGACAACTGGACGTCGGACGCCGCTTTCCTCGAGTTTCTGGTGCGTCGGGGCGTTGTATCTCGGCTTGCGCGTGTTGATGGTCGGGAAACATGCGTCGTCATTCTCGTCGTCTTCTCAGCGGCAGGCTCTGTCGTTTTGGGTACGCGTCGCGTCGTGTCGTCCTCGGGTCCGGGAGTCACGTCCGGTTAAGATCGAGCCGTTGGACTGCAGGTACGGTGTTCGGTGCGGCCATGAGTCGTTGGAGGGTTTTCGTTGTTTCGCCGTTCTGAACTTCACCTCCAGATGTTGCTGCTTTTAGTTCCCCCGCGTGGGCTGGGGGCCCTTCCACGTGAGAAGTCACCGGTGTTATGGCGGTTTGGCGACTGGTACCGGTAGGGTGACGGCGGACGGTTGAAGTGGGCAGGTCCTCGGTTCGTGTTGGACAGGTATTCGTCGATCTCAGTAGGGCGCTGGCCGGGTCGGGGGCGTGGTGAGTCGACGGAGAATCCTCGCAGACCGAGCCTCTTGTAAGGGCAGCGACGGTAGATGTGGTCGGCCTCTCCGCAGTGGTAGCACAGCGGGCGATTATCGGGCGTTCTCCACACGTCGGTCTTCCTTGGCGTCTGGTATTGGTCTACAGGGCGTCGGGCGGGCGGCATTGGACGGCGGTATGGCTGGGCCTCTTGACGAAGGGTTGGAGAAGGGCGGGGTTGACGAAGAGCTGCGGAGTAGGTCATCGCTTGTGGTTCGCGGGGTGCTTCCGACAGCGTAGAAGTTCCCAGTGCGTGTTGGACTTCTCGGATTATGTCGGTCAGGGAAGCCACTTGAGGTTGTGGCGTCGTTGGAAAAAGCTTCCGAACCTCCTCCCTGACCACTGCTCGGACGGTCTCTCGCAATGTATCTGAGCTTTCATTTGCGGCACCGATGGTCTCCGAGAACGGCGCGTTGACAGGGCGGTCGTACTGCCTCGTTCGAATTTCTAGCGTCTTCTCCATCGCGGCCGCCTCAGGCGCGAATTCCGCCACTGTCGTCGGAGGGTTACGGATTAGACAAGCAAAAAGCTCTTGCTTCACTCATCGCATTAGAAACCTGAGCTTCTTTTCCTCGGTCATTTCCGGGTCCGCACGACGAAAAAGTCGCTTCATCTCCTCAATAAAAATCACGACTCCTTCGTTGGGGTGCTGCGTTCGAGTTTCAAGCAAAAGCGCAGCTCGCTCTTTTCTCACCACGGTAGTGAAGGTCTTAAGGAACTCCCTTTTGAATTGAGTCCAGTCGGTCAAAGAGCTCTCATGGTTCTCGAACCAAGTTCGAGCAGCATCTTATAAGTAAAAGAAGACATGCCGGAAAGTTTCTTCGTCGTCCCACCTGTTAAAGATGCGGACGCGCTCCAGCTTCTCCAACCATTCTTCGGGGTCTTCAGCGGGGGCTCACCAGAACGATGGCGGTTCTCGGGGCTGCTGCAGGATGATTGGCGACGTTGTTTATTGTACCATGGTGTTGGTTCCAGCGTTCCTTCTCTTGGGCCCTTCTGGCAGAAGACCGAACTCGGGTATTAATCCTTGCAGTCGGCGGCTTTCACTGGTTGGACTGGCTTGGCGGCTTCCAGATGTCGTAGAGAGCATAAAGCCTTAGTACCCCGCACCTCCACCACATGTCACAAAGCCAAGGACGACGCAGTTGTCTTGAAGGAGAAACAAGTTTATTGGAGCGAACTTGTGCTCCCCTAACAACTCAAAAGAATACAGAGGCGGCGAAGCAGCGGTCAACAAAGTGACTTGCGTCGGCGAGCGTCGCAGAATCGAATGCCGAGGCGTCTGCTTTGCAGGCTTTTTATCTTTCGCGAGTGTTTCTTGAACCGTCGATTCACATCCAGAACATTGTAGATCACAGACGATTATTCTGGGCTAGCGACGTTAGGGCGAAACAGTTTGCTTATTTGAATGTGATAGCCCGTGCGGCATAAAAATAAATAATGGAAGACGCGCTTTGCTTGGAACGCAGATAACAAAGTCGGGCGTGGCCCGGCAGTAAAAACAAACAAAAAAAATTCCCGCGCCTTTCCGCTAGGGGAACACGAGTAAATGCAGAGCATTGGGGCCTCAGTACTGATTGAAGGCAGTGTTGCTTCCATCGCTTCTTCCGTGATGCTGTAGTAGCAGACACGAGTAAACGTGGGCACGAGCTTCAACCAAGGAAGTAAGGAGCAACGGAGTGACTGAAACACGAGCGACCGCTAGCCGCTATGTTTGCAGCGCGCGCAGTAGAGGGAGAGCAGTAACGGAGGGAGAGCGCGCATGCGCAAGCAGCGCGCGCCCTTCCACGCCCCACCGCGCTGCTATCACGCACCTATTACGCCGAACCGCGACGGAGGCGAACGGGCTTGACTACGACGCATTGCGCGCGCCAAGCTCTGTTGAGAGAGAGGAGGGAAGGAGAGGCGCACCTGCTTGCGGACGCGGAACTGTTGACACCGTCCGACGCAGGAAGAGGCGAGGCTAAGAAATGCTCTGCATTTAAAAATAAGCAAGCCCTTACATGGTTCGCGGCAATGTTTTTTTTGAGACCCAGCTTGTGTGTTTCACTCATGATGCAACACCATCTTTTGATCGTGGATGCTTTATTGACTGTACATTCCTAGATGGACTGTTATGAACTGTTCATTCTGTTAGTGGAATGTTCATTCCTAGTGCATCACACCACTGAATCAGGTACTCGCGGAGGTCAGGTTTAGAAATAACTTACTGTTTAAAACAACAACAACAACAACAACAACAACAAAACAAATCAAAGAAATCAAAGGCCTGACAAAAGTGGCATTTGTACACCTGATAGATGTGAAAATATCTTATACATTTAAAAACGCAGCCAATGAAGATTGGAAAGCAGAAGTGTTTGTGAGAGACAATATTTTGAAGAAGAACGTTCCACTCCTGAATAAATGAATGCATTTATGAATAAATAATTTTATAAATAAATGGATGCATTTATGAATAAATGCATCCTTTTCATACGTCTCAAGGGCGACGAGTTGATCGTTCATGGAACCCCTGCCCTGAAGCCAGCCTGGCAGCTGTAGAAAGACCATTGTACTCAAGAAAGTACACCGGTCTCCTGTTTATCATCTTCTCGAGGAGCTTGCACAGGCAGCTTGTCAAAGAAATAGGCCGATAACTGGGAGAAGAGAAAGGGTCATTTCCTTCCTTAAGAAAGCCACTAATATGGCCTCCCTCCGAGGGCGTGGAATGTGTCCCGAAAGCTATATTTTCTTGCATAAATGCAGAAGTGTTTCAAGGGTGTTGGGGTGTACGTGTTGTATCATGGTGTATGTAATTTTGTCTACACCTGGAGATGAAGGCTTACATGAGGTCAAGATGTGCTCGACTTGTTGCTATCACACAGGGACTTCTTTTCGCAACACATTTTGTGTTTCATGAAAGCGTTTGCCTAGTTTACTGAAATGGACACGTGTTGGAAGTGTTGTGCAAGTGTGTTAGCCTGGTCTTCGACGGTGTCTCCTGTTGGGCTATCCTGGGGCAGTCTGTGTGTCTGCTGTACTTTCAGCTTACTCATATGTGTCCAGACTGTGTGTGTCCGTCTATGAGTTTATGCCTGTCAACAGGTGCCAACTCTCCCGTTTTGCCTCACGGCGCACACGTTTTCCAAGCACATTTGTCCGTTTGAACAAAAAGGAGGCTATTCGACGTGGGGTACCGACGAAGGTTACCCCACTGCCTTCTTCTGGGGCCTCTCGTGCCCGCTTACAATCTTCATTCCACCACGAGCCTCCTCTGGTTGCCCAGTGCACCACAGGCGTGTGGAATAAACTTTTCGGCGGTCGTCCGAGGATTTGCGCCATGAGACGTTGGGTAGCTTGCTTCCACGTGTAGGTGTCTTATGGTTGTGTAGCGTAATTTGGATGTCCCTGTAAATGTATTCCAGTTAGGTCTGGCTTCATTGAACCTGTTCTGGGAGAGGGACTGCGTGGCTCCTTACGTATATATGTTAGTAAGGTTGGAAAGTGGTCACTACCATATGGGTCCCCGCCCACATCACCCACTTAAAGCATGGAAAGAGAACTTCAGAACCAAAAGCCAAGTTAAGATTTGAGTATGTATTGTGTCCTAAGATGGTATGTGGGCTGTTTCTGATTGAAAAGACATGCTCCGGAGGATATAAGAAACTTCTCTATCACGCGACCTCGGGCATCCGTGGGGGGATAGCTCCAAACAAAATTGCGCGCAGTAAGGTCGCCTGTGAGGATGTATGGTTCGGGCAGCTGGTCAACCAGCACCTCGAAGTCGCATCTCGAAAGTGCAAAATAAGGAGGAATGTAAATCGAGCATACCATTAGTAAACCAACTAATATTTTTACAGGGCAATAATGAAATCCCCGCACATAGGGACGGCATTGTCATCACGTAAGGAGATCAAGATGACACTGACGGTGAAACGGGTTCGTTTCCCGGCTTGCGCGGGACTTTTTTCAACCGTGGTTTCTAATAACTAGCCTCGCCTCGGCCCGAGTATTGTCTATACACTATTGTAAATAGTGCTTTACCTCTTCAAATCTAACTTCTTCAACTTTCTTTGAAGCACGAGGCGTTCCTGTGTATTCGTGTCTTTCCGTGCTTATCTGCTAATAGGCGGCTCGTATGAAAAGAGGCCTCCAATGGTGGGACCTAATCACTGCCGGAGGGCACGTGATATAAAACGAAAAATGTCTTTTTCGCACGGAGTTTCGCTTGCTATGTACCTTCATATCGAGGGAGCGCGCATACTCTAGACTTCCGAGGCGTGAAATATCGACATTTTTAAAAGCGTGCACGACTTGTATGTACTGTGTTTAATGGTGGCGTGTTACAATTTTTGCGCACAAACAAATATTTCAACATGCCATTGCAGGCAATGTACCGACAACCAATGAGATAGCCAAGGTGGTACGCGACCGTTTTTATGTCAAGGAAGAGGAATATTGCGCACCGTTTGGCGATGAAAGTATTGTTTGAATACCTGTAAAGTACTGAGACAGATAGATGGTGAGCCGTAGACCTTCGATACCGATCGCAGCCTGGAAGTTATGAGGTAACCCTCATCACGATGATGATGATCATCATCATCTTACTCAGGTCAAATGCAGGTGAAGGCCTCTCCATTTACCTTCCAAACATCCCTGTCCTGCGGCGCTCCAGTGCCCCTGTTGGTCACCGAATTTTCCTATTCCAACCATCCTTCGTGTCATTGGCCTTACGCGTCTTCTAGACCCATCCCTTGTCCACTATGTTAACCTGATTCCACCAGTGGTCGGTTTGTCTCACTGCATGGACAGCCCAAGTCCCCTTCTCTTTCTTTACTTGAACTATGATAGCATGTACTCGAGTTTATTCCCTGATCCAGGAAGCCCATTGCCTGTCACTGAGTGCTACTCCTAACCCTTATTCTTGTCATCTCCCGTTAAGAGCCGATGTAGTTCCCTCCCCCGTCCCTTAGTAAGAGCGCCAAGTTTCAGCTCCCTGTGCCTTCACTGGCCGTATTACTGGTTGTATATTTTCTTTTTTAGTGATGGAGGTAGCTTACTTACCATTTTTACTGTGAAAATTGCATGAGTCACACATGAATTAGGTCTTCGACCAGCGTAGAGAGGCAGCTGGCTTAGGAAATCGCGCAACAATGCGGGGACGAGGTATGTCTTCCGAGTGCCAGTGTTCGTACGACAATGTGTTCTGTCCATGCGAGCGGAAGGCATTGGGGCAACCATACAGCATTGAAGAAAAGTAGGGGAGTATGAAGATGTAGGTATGAATACGTTATATTTTTGTGGGTTCTTTATCCTCCCGTGGCTTTGAAACTAGGGATGCGCTTAGGGAATCCTTAAATTACTGGAGAGCCGACTGTTCGTTGTACCTGTCCCTCAATGTTCCCTTGTCACAGGTCGGTATACGCGGACTTTTAGCCTTCGAAAATGCGGCCCTTTCGTGTCACGAGTTGGATAGCTGTTCAAAGTGCTGCGCTAATGTCTTTGCCTGGTCGTCACAAGGGCTGTCAATGGCAAGGGCAAGACGAAAGTTACGTATTTCTTGTAGTTTGTTCTTACATATTCATTGCAACACTGTTTTTCGGCGGCAATAAATTTGTAGAGGATACGAGTACTGGCAGGGTGAGTGAGAGGCAGAGAGAGGAAAATCTTACTGAAAGAGGAAGAGGTCGTCGTCTGAGGTCCATTGATTTTGCCCTCATACTGCATAGTTATTCCAATTTCCTTTGGCATACTGGCAGGCGGGTTCTCCTATCGGTTTCGCCTGCTTGAAGATAACAGTGTTTCTTGCAACGGTGTGTCTTAAGAAAAACACCTCGTATCTTCGTGCATGCTTCGGGTGCCGTCTCTGAGCTTCTCGTGCATGCTTACAACCACTGTGTGCTTCGAAACTCACGTGAGATGCAAAAGCTTAAGATAATAAAGTTCTTGAAGTGTTGAGCATATGCGCCGTCACGAAAATAGACTTGTCGGTACACTCGTGTTATGAGTGAAAAAGAGTGTTGATACCTATTTTGTAGGATTAATTTGATACCGCTTGACTAAAATTATGTGTAATGTAACTGTCGAGGCATGTCATTTGGAGTTTCACGATAACTATGAAGGCTCACTTTTGCGAATTTTAGGATATTTCTCTTGGCGAACGGACGAGGCATAGACGGAGGAAGAACGTACTAAATAAAGCTTTCGCATATGCGGCGACGTGCGCGGTTGTGCGGGGATTCATATAACCCTGTTAATTAGACTCTTTAAGATACCTTTTTATTATGCCGCGTGTTGTAGCATCCTTGCAAATAAATTTTATTTCATGCAGCAAATTCAACAGTCATTATCATTTGTGTGGAAATATTTGTTATTGACTTGAGGTACAAATGTTTTTCAAGTCTACATATAAAACTTGAAAAACTCCTTCCCTTGAAAATCATTCAAAATATTGTTCGGAAACTTGTTTATAGCGTGCAATATCCTTAGGGTAAAAATGCCTATCGAGGCAAAAAGCAAAAATCGAGGCACAAGGGCAACATATAGCATAGGCATTCGTCATAATGGTTGGACAGCAAGCCAAAAATGTGCGTGAAAGTAGCATGCCGTCAAAGTATAGGCAACGTTATGGCAGCATACTTTGCCTAACATTGTCCAATATTGTCCTTCCAGAGGTTGGCCTTTTCGTTAACTTATGACCTTCCCAAACACCCGCCAATAATGTCGGCCGAGGTATTGGCAAGTTCGGCCACAGAGTATTTGCTATGCTTGGAATTCGCACTCTGTGCTTCTTGAGATAGTACATCGTAATTTGTATGCACCTTTATTCACCAGAAATTCATTATAATATGGCTGTTAATACTACCTAAATCATAGAATGATAATCTTTCTATGATTATCCAGGGAACGTATGCGGTTGTTTGATTTTTGAGCTTTTGTGGGTTTTCGCACCGTTTGTTCTGAACGCTGGGCCAATCGTCATTTCCAAATGACCCCTTGAAGCTTTTTTCTTAATCGTAACACGCATCATGCGCATGTTGGGACATTAAGGGCAAGGCGTTTAGCATTTCGTTATAGATTGTAACTTAGTGTTGGTGGTCTGTCATTACTTATAATGCATTTGTCCCCGCCTACGTAAGGCGATACACGGAGTGAGAAAATTACTAGTCCGAACTCACTCTACGACTCACGGCTTTAGTACTCATTTTGATCTGTGTGCGTGCTGACTTTGAGGGCCACCTAATTGTGCGGTCAATAGTTATTATCCGTTATTATGGAAGCGTGGAACGCCATACGCGAACAATGAATGCCTTGCGCTGCTGGCCCACTGGTCGAAATAGTGAACGATGACGTAGTTGACGTGCCAGGCAAAGGATATCGCACGAACATTACATGCATTCATCCCGGGTACGCAAACTATTGTTACTGATCACGCAGCAGGTTCACCTTTCGTTTACCCGTTTTATAAACTACTAATTACTTTTACTTCCATAAGTGCCGCCAAAACAACCGTCTTCGTGGTTCTCGTTATCCTTTTAACTGCCCCTGATTGTTCGTTGGCTACTTCGCGCTGTGTACCGTGTCGCCAGCTTTCGCGTTTTCTTCTTGTAGAGGTACCCCGTTACTCGGCTTGCTATTTCTTTTCATCCATGGAATTAGGTCAGTGCTCAAAAGGTGTTTTACTATTTGGTTTCCTGGCTTCACAGAGAAGCCGAGCCTATACGCCCGGTAGGGCTTCAGTCGTATTCGCATCATGAGCTTTAAATATTAATCGGGGCCGACAGCCTTCTTGTTCACTTCCAATCCCTACAGAATTTCTGTCTTTATCAATAATATGGCGTTTGGAAGCTTTTGCTCTAAAAGCAGCAGTTCTGTACAGATCCTTCCTATTAAATCGCGAATGGCCGTCGTCCTGCTGCCAGTAACGCCCACCGTGCCCCGCAACGAAACCGTGATCTGGAAGTGTAGCCCAGAAGCGTTTCAGTCTGCTGAAAGCTCTGAAAGCGAGTTCTTTATCGAGACACCCTACGAGCCCTGCGTGAAGCGCGGTAACCCTGAGGAGTGCTTTCGGGGTGGATATTCCGTAAAACATAAGGGGAATATCTAGCGCCGGTTCGTGTAACAGGGCAGTCCGGGATAATTAATTGCGGAAACCCAAGGCTACCTCAACACCATGACCTCAAAGGCAGCTGCAGCGAGCACGCCAAGATCGCTGCTACGGCAGCGCCACCCCTCGTTACGTATGCAGGGCGGCGGGCTGTGATTGGTCGCCACTGTGCTAGGTTCTACACTAGATTTGCTCTGCTTCATTCCTCTTATTTTCTCCTTCCCCTCTGCACACACGTTTTTTTCTCGCACGATGACGCCGCTCATTTCTTGCTGATGGGATCCCATCTCTTGCTTACGCCATTACAATCTGTTTTGCCTACATAAGGTAGGTGTTGCGAAAGGGAACCAGAAAGCCAGGCGTCCGGCTAGCAACGATGCCAGCTAACCGACTGCGCGTGAGCCGCGCTAAGTGGAGCGAGCTTCCGCCTACTACGCTGCTGGCGCGCTTTCTTCTCTTATTTTCAAGAGCAGGTTTTGTGAAGAGTTTGCCCTTGCCAAACAGTAAAGTGTGATAAACGTGGTGTTGCGGTATCGATACACTTTAGTCTGATAGTGGCATTATCGTTGCGGAAAGGTGGGGAAACATTTAGTGTGGAACATGCGTAGGTAACTCCAGCCGTGTTGTCAGTCTATTTTTAGCGGCCTCCGGCCCTGGTCACGTTATAAGCGTGCGTCGCACGCGAGTGCAAACTATGGACCAATAGCTAGAACTCAACAAGTCATTCACATACAACAAAACTGTTCTGCAGACTCTCCGGGCAACGTTTTCTACCCAACGTCAGCATCCGTTGCGACAGCATTTAGCCATAAGGAGAAGGTTTAACACAGGGTATATATACGCAGCACCTTTTCAAATCACTGAAGTTAGTGGCAGGGTTCTTATAATTCAACATCGTTCTTCTAAAAGTAATTTACTCATAGTTTAAGCAAAATTGGGACATAACCCACTGCACGAGTGCCATTTTTCCGAAAAACACGCTAGCCTGAATTAAAAAAGAAAGTAGAAACAGCATGATTACAGCATGGAAGCCCAAGAAAAATAAGACATATGGTCGAGCTGTCGCAATCACACACACGCATACACAGAAAATAAAAAACACCACAGCTTTCATTACCTGATGGCTGCAGCGCCACCTACGTTGGTGTAGTTTAAGCCGCCAGGGTTTGGTTAACTTCGCATGACTTGCATTTCACTAAAAAATAAAAAATGATTACCCTGAGGCACGCTTTTGATGCCTGCGACTACCGTCTTTTTAACGCTTCCGACGCATCATGGCGAAAGCCTCCCCTGCTAGCGGCCATGTCTCACCGTTCAGTTCTTGGGCAGCTACGGGTGTGGTGCCATGTGACCTCATTCGACTTGCCAAGCGTTTGGTCGCGCAGGCCAAGGATGTATTTTACGTGAGTAAAGGCTCGTGACAATTAACCCATTCTGTCAACATCATTCATACTTGTTTTATCGATCGAGTATAACGATCCCTCATAAGAGCGGGTTTACTCATCTCATGTCAGGGTGAAATTTATCAATTATTTTTGCGTGATAAGCATTACACCAGGTTATCAGTAAGAAAACTGGGAACAGCTTGATGAGCCCTGGCTACCCTTGGCTAGTTTCTGCCGGCAGAGCAGTGGACATGCGGAGAATAACGGAAATAAGAAAATAAGACATAAAAGAAATGTGGAGAATTACAACAAAAATAGGAAAACAAAACGTCAGTAAGATACAACAGATTGTTTACATTTCTATTATCAAGAAAACTTGGGCGGAAATTTCTGAAAGATAGAGTGTTTATGTCTAAGCTAGACTTGTAGAAGTTGTTTACCATTAGGGTAACAATATTTAAGCATATGGGTTCTGTAATATTCCTAACGTCTCCAGACCTTTTCGTATAATATTTTTTCTATATTTTCTCTGACGTCTGAAGACCTTTCATACTTAAGGGTGGCGCCTATTATTACAGGACACAGGAAATTCCGTCATATCGCCAACTTGTTTATGGCTTTGTCATTTCTGCGTAACTCTAGTTTAAGGAAGGAAAAAGACTGAACCGGTATAGATTATCGACCCTTCATTTCATTGTTTTTCACAGACTTCCCTTATGTGAGCAAAGTACGAAACTTTCCATGTATGCAGAACGCTCTTTTCTAATCACAGTAGTTAGGGGATATTTTCTTGTTTGGTTGTGGCCCCATTATCTGCCTCACCTCCTTCGAGTAACCCCCGCGACATCTTACAATATTTACAACATACAATGCATAAAAAAATGTCTATATTGTTGCAAAGTTTACCAACCTAACGCTACGTTTATCACATAATCTACCTTACGTATCGCGTTCGAAGCCACCAGTGCCGAGAGAGTTTAAAGGCAAACAATTTCATTAATAGATTATAAAGTTTACCACGCCGAAACTCAGTGGACGGCTGCAGAGTAATTTTTACCCAACAGGGATCTCTAACGTGCGCCCGCAATCTCGTACACACGGGCGTTCTTGCCTTCATCATCATCATTAAAGCAAACAAACTACTGTAATCAGCGCCACTGCAGGAGGGTCATCCATGCAGTGAGATGACAAAGCCGTTGGTACTCTTGATTTAGCAAAGTTTATGGCTTCTATAGAAACGGGCCGTCTTGGCAGAAAGTGCCAATTAGTGTCTTCCACTTCTCTAGAAAACCCCAGCTCCTAGTGCAGCAACCCGGAACTGAAAATCTCTAAGCGACCCGAACTCAGAGTCGACCGGCGTTTCTATATTCCGTATGAGACTGCTGTTTCACCTCTTAGAACATATTTGTGTTTAATAGGACCACAAAAAAACCTTAAAACGTATCTACGTATCTATAATTCCCCAGTACAACAGCACTGGGGTCAGGGATACCGTGCGCAGGTAATCACAATAGCGGAGCTAATGCCCTTATCTGGTATTGTTCAGCGGTGTGATAGCACATCACTGGTATGAATATAATACGCGTGTCACTTTGAAGGACCTTGTTTTTTAGGTTGAAGCATCGCGCGGCACTCAAGGGCACAATAACGCCTTTTGTCCCTTCTAACAAATGAAAGAAATTCGGAGACGTATATCCTTGTTATTGGCTTCACAGTTTACGGAAAGTATTATTACCCGTTGCCTGAAATGCATGTTTTTAGACATGACCAATAAAACGTAAGCGGAACTAGGTGAACTACAGAAAGCGGTTGATAGTACAGAGGTATTTCTCACTCATCACTGTAGTCATCCCTCATCTGTCGCGGCGATCACCGTCACTAGCAGTGCTGACTTCACCAGTTCCCATTGAGGAACTCCCCATCTCTATCTAAACCTCAGTGATCTTGTTTGAAGTATGGAATTGTGTTAAAGAATCATGTTCATCTTTGCGCCTGAGATCAGGCTTGAGGGTGTTGTGATTCCTGTAAAAGGGGAACACAAATACTTTGGTGCAGTGTTGGATGAAGGCCTCACAGTCATTGCATTACTAAAAAGCGTAAACACGAATGCCTCTGAACATTGAATATTCTCCGGGTGCTTTCACACTAAACTTAAGGAGCAGACAAACATATTCTGCTGCGTGTTGTTACGAGCTTGGAGCTGCGTGTTTGGACTACGGCAATAGCCATTTATGGCTTAGGAATGAAAACACCATAGCAATTCTAGACCCAGTGCGGCACCTAGGACATTGCCTTGCGTCCGATGCTTCCTGCAATATTCCACTACGGAGCCTATCCCTAGTTCTCCCCAGAACACCACAGAATATAGATAGACTTTCCTTATGCCTCAAAAATCGTATCTATTGCTATTCATCAATTTAAGTTGACAATTACAACACATCCTCATTGCAACTGTTTAAATCACACACATGTGCAGCTTTCCCGCTCATGGCAGTCCTTTCAACAGTGATTACTCTGCAGTTTGTTATCGAAATAAAACGTTCGTTTGCACAGCTAATATTTGGCGTGAATACTTGCTTTGTGCACAGTTTCAAGTCGCGCACGTTGTGCGACTGGGTTCCTGAGCTATAAGAACTATCCCATAGAAATGCATGGGGAGTTATATTTCACAGCGAAACACAAAAAAATAGTCGGAAACCTGAAATGTCTTTTTAGCGTTTTAATCTTCACGTTGGCTTCTAGATTTATGCCAAATATCATTTCCGTACAGTGGTTTTGCTAGGTTCCCGAGAGGTTGTCATTTTGAGCGAGAAAGCTGGGTATGTTCACCTTTATGTGCTTCTCGTATAGAGTGAAACAGGAGGTGCGTGTGATCTGGGTGGCTCCTTTTTAGAATTCTACAAAGCATCCTTCAGTATTGTCATACCACCGTGGCATATTTTCCCTTTGTATTGCGACTTATCCTTTATGCTAATGTAGAAACGGGTACCAAATAGTGCGATTCTCCAGCATTTCTTGCCGCTGCAGGAAAAGACAGATGTTCCGAATTTTACAGTGACGCTACAGAAACTGCAAATATTCTTTCTTGTGCTGCTCGAGTATCTAGTTTTATACCTGAAGAACTACGAACTCGAATAACATAATTTTCAAAGCAGAGCCGCATGGCATTTTGCTTGTTTTCAATCACATTTTATGACCTCAAATTTATAGGTGAGCCGTACATACAGCCTCACTAAGTGTCGTACGCTCATGAGCGTCTAAAGAGTGATGTAAAACCTACATTCTCGATTTTCCTTACAATGTCCTAAAACCCGCATAGCGGAAAAACCTTGAACTAACAACATGTTGGGTTCCCCTCGCTTTGGGGTCGGCGGAAAAGTGGTGGCTGCCGCCCCTGCCGCCCCTGCCCTTAAGCAGGGGCTGCCGTCCCTGCCCTTAAGAACACGCTAGACCGTACCTCAGTACCCTACATCAACCTCAAGTCATTCATCAGACAAAATATTCCAAAAATATGGCAATCAGACTTCAGTCAACATAGAGACACCAAGCTAATTGTAATAAAACCGCACTTGGAATGATACTATACTGACACATGCAAAAAATAAACTAATATCGCCTTAGCCAGACTACAAATGGTCCCCATAATATACGCTTGTATCTGCCCACAGCCTCTTCAAGATCTCTGTGTAGCAGGTTTACAGAGCACCTTTCCGTAATCAACATACTAATTCAATGCAAAGCACTCGGCAGAACAAGACACAAACACTTCCCATAGCTTTCCAGACATTTTCCAATGCACCCGGCATTCTGCTTGGGTGACGATGCGAAGGTTTCAATTGAGGGCGTCTTTGAGTATCTATTAGAAATAACAGTTTTACACCTCATTGCTTATCATGCATCGATGCAATCTAGCTTTCCATACCAGCCATCTTGATTGGCTTACGCTCCACTTCACGTTAATTTTTAAGCATAGATTATAGTCTCTAGGTATACACCACTCTCATCAAATAGTTTTTGTTTGGTGCTGTTTGCCTTAGTTGGCCTTGCGCCATTACACACACACCATCATCAGAAAAGCGCCCACTCATGTCTGGCCTTTGACACACAAACTGGTACCAAGCATCTGAAATGGTTGTATCCTTTTTAACGTCTGTGAAAAATTGTGTATTTGTCTACTACCGCCAGGGCCGGTGTTATGCGATGTGTAGTTTATAAAAGTCCACAAAATGTTAATGGCAAGAAGTGCAGTTCTGCAGTACCCTTCGTTTTATAGTGAAACTATTGGTTTGCAGAATTTTAGCGACACGTCCAAAATTGCCTCCACCATGTCCTTTGTTCCCAAATTAAACCAGGAATGAACAAGCCAGAATGTGTGCCGCGGAGGCGTATGGCATTTTTAAAGCAAAGCTCTCTACCCTTACAAACCAATGGTTCTTTCGCGGCGTGCGGGACAATAAACTCCCAACGCGGCGGGAGCGGCGGCAACGGGGGCGAGGAGGTGGTGCGGGGGGTTTCACTCACGGAGCAAACTGTGTATGAAGGGGCGAAATTACCCAGTGCTCCCCGCATGGAGACGCCTGCTCGCCGGCGGGCGCATCGGCAGTAGTTTTGTCGTCTGCTTTAGCGACGGTTGTTTTGGACCTGTTTTGGCGCAGCTTCACGTTCATTGCGGTGGCGCTTCCTTCGCACGGCTTTATTAACCTGTTCGACAGCACCTCCTGGGTAACCCGACCCGACGGAATTACGTGCTCATACGGCAAAGATACGTTAAGGATTGCTTTGAAGGGCGGGAAAACAAAATATAAATACCACATACAGATATTTGGCCCCTAGCGGAACGCTGCCTTTTGCGCACTTCTTGCCACGATAGGTACTCAGTTATCTAAATTGATAATTACCAATTCGGTTGTGTTTTAAGAGGTACTAAAAAGGCGGAAGCAGATACTGGTCCTGATAAATAGTGGTTATAAAAGTTCCCTCAGCTTTCTCGCAATTTTAAAACTTACTAAACTAATAAGTTTAAATCGGTAGAAATGGGAAGAACTAAGCTGACATGCCGAATTGTTTCGATGTCTACGCTGGTGTCGCCCGGTGGTGTAGCCCCGCCCTAGCACATCAGAATGGCTAGCTTCTGCTGTCTCACCCTTCGAAAGACGCTCCTCTCCGTTTTCCTTCTGCCGACAAACGGCCGGGCTACGGCGGCAGCGTCCACGACTCTAGCCCGGCCGTGGGCGACGCTGCTCCGTTCGGGACGCCGCACCCGCGAATTCCAAGTAACGGCTAGTAGAATCTCTCGTTTCACTCTTTGTAGAGCCACGTGTGTGAATTCGAAGATGTCGCCTGGGCAACTGTTGTGGGTGTAGATTAAATCGTTGCTTTCCAACCACCTTCAAAGCGTGGATTAGAGCCATTTTTTGTTGCAAGTCATTTTTTAACAATATATCCTTAAGCCTGTAATTATACACTATTTGAGTGTGGTGCTTGAATTGTCGTCAGCAATGTCATACAAAAATTGCGTCATCAATTATGTTCTTTATAGTATTATCTCCGCATATACCTGAAATCTTTAATTGCCGTATGATGGGTGCTAGCTTACATTCCGATCACCGCGAACGAGACTGAGGATCAAACGGCCGCTGTTGCTGCACTTACAAACACATCAGAGATCACTACAATAGTTCACAGCGACTTCAAGCCACATATAGAAAACGCCTTCGAAAAACATGGCAAGCAGACTGGAGTACACAGATAGACAAGTTACATCGCAATAAATCGACGTTTAGGAGCTAGCTTGCGGCCACGCACGTGCGACACATGCGCTCCTGCTCATTGTCTCTCAAAGATCCTGGTGTAGTTGGTGTGGTGAGGCCCTATCCATAACTCACATATTAGTACAATGCAACGCGCTCGACACAACACTAAAGCAACACTTCGAACTCTACAAACAACACTACAGCCCTCATTTTCTTTCGCACGGCGACCCCATCATTGCTCCTAAAAGTACTTTGAAGTACTTCTCGGGGAAAATTTTTTACAGCTGCTTTTGTATCATGCACTACGAAAAAGCCATCTTCATTGTTTTTTTTTTCATCGTGCTGTTATTCTTGATTCCCACTTTTAACACCTACGTTTCATTTACTTTTGCTGACCAGTTCTGCGCTCTTTGGCCAGATTGGGCTAGCCCAATTAAAAATGCAACCGTCCTCATTGCCGTCCTTGATTGTTTTGACGAGGTATTTAAAGAGCTATTTGAAACGATGATCAATAGACGCCTTATGTAATTTTTGGAATAACATGGCGTCTTCGATAGCTGGCAGCAGGCTTCTCTCCGGTATATAAATAACTAAAAATCTTGTACCCATCGACTGGTATGTTACAGATGCATTTGCTCATAAACAACACTGTGAACTGTTAGGACTCAGCGATGCACACTCAGCGACGACACGGTGGCGACCCGTTGAGGATTCGTTCTGTTGAATCACCGGCAACGGAACAGCAGACAGACCAAAAGCCTTCCACGGATTGGCGCGGAGTGCTTCGCCGGACTGCAACTAAAGAGCCATTGATCCCAGCCATTCTGCGGCACTCCCGGGCGTTTCCCACGGCAGACCAACGATCAGGGGACGGTGGAACCACGCAGGTGGCACCGCCGGAATGACAACTACTTGAATACAGACCAGAGGATAGCTCCCCGTACAGGGCAAGGAACTCGGGGGTCTCGCACGCTTTAGCGACCTGTGTTGTTGGCATGGATGAACATTCTCTCTACTCCGGTCTCCAGAAAGGGGCAAGGGTTGGGTCTGTGTGTGCATGTCTGCGCGCACTCTTCTGAGGCCGGTGCCGCCGGGCCAGAAACTGCGCATCACCATTGGGCAGCATTTCTTTGGATAGTGATCCCCAACCTAGGGATTGAGAGAGCTAGTATCGACCAAAAGGGGGCGGAGTGCCTCGACGGACTATTCCCTGTCTTCATCACTGTACAAATGTAAATAAACCCGTTGAAGTTCCGCACTATGATCTCCCATAGTCCTGGCTCGCATGGATCAAGGGCGACCTCCCCACACTACCAGCATATTGCGGACGCTACCACTCGCAGCGATGCTCGTATCCTATTACATAAAAAAATTGGCTCCAATCTACGCTAAGAAGGTGGTTGGAAAGCAAATCTTAAAACGACACCCACAAAAATCGCCCATGCGACGTAACTTGAATTTCCACGCGGGGCTCTACAAAGAGAGAAACCTGAGATTATGCCAGCCATTACTTGGAATTCGCGGGGGCGGAGGTCCTGAACGCAGCAGCGTCGGCCACGGCCGGGGTACAACGGTGGACGCCGCCGCCGTAGCTTAGCCGTGAGTCAGCAGAAAGAAAACGGAGAAGAGCGCCTTTCGAAGGGTGAGACAGCGGAACGTAGCCATGCTGATGTGCTAGCTCGGGGCTACACCACCGCGCGGCACAAGCGTAGACATCGAAACAATTCGGCATGTGAGTTTAGTGATTCCCATTTCTACCGATTTAAACTAATTAGTTTAGTAAGTTTTAAAATTGCGAGAAAGCTGAGGGAACTTTTATAACCGCTATTTATCAGGACCAGCATCTATCTTCCGCCTTTTTGGTACCATTTAAAACACAACCGAACTGGTATTTATCCATTCAGAAAACTGAGTCCCATTCGTGCAAGCAGTGCGTGAAAGGTAGCGTTTCTCTAGCGGCCAGATGTCTGTATGTGGTCTCTACATTTTGTTTTCCCGCACCTCATACAAATCCTTAACGTATATTGGCCGTACGACCACTTAATTCCGTTCTGCTCCGGTTTACCCGGGAGGTGCTGTCGAACAAGTTAATCAAGCCGTGCGCAAAAAGCGCGCAATTGACGCGAAGCAGCACAAAAACAGGCCCAAAACAACTGTCGCCAAAACAAACGACAACGCTGTACCGCTGACGCGCCCGCCCGGGAGCAGGCACCTCTGCGCGGGGAACTCTGGGTCGTCCGCGCGGGGAACTCTGGGTGAATTCGGCGCGCCCTCTGCAGTGTGCTCCGTGAGTGAAACCCTCCTACCGTCCCCCACCCCCGCTCGCTGGTGCCGCCGCCTCCGCCGAGTTGGGAGTTTGTTGTCCCGCACGCCGTGAAACAGCCCTTTAGTGTATAGAGGTAGAAAGCTTTGCTTTAAAAAGCCTATGACGCAGGTTGTTGATATAGTGTTGCGCTACCTGCAATCCTTCGGCAGTTGTGGAAACATGTTAGAATGCTGAAAAGCTGTCAGATAGAGTATATTTTGGGTACGGGTTAATGGAGCTTGACCTAGGAAATATAGGCCTACACGTAAAAATGGGGCTGCCCAAGGTGGAGTGTATAGATGCAGACTGTTAATTGGAAAAATGAATACGTTAGGAAAATAGCTACCACCAATTTATTTCCGTAGACGACCTTCGCATCCGCTTCAGGTCGTGCAACTCCCCTATCTGTGAGCGGCAACTCCAAGTTTTTGTGAACAGGCTAGCCAAGTGGGCGGACAACAAGGGTTTTAACCTCAATCCGTGGAAAAGGATTTGTGTTTCCTTTTCTAGGCAACTTAAGATCTATTCTTGAAGAGAAGACAAGCTTTTTGGCGTAGATTTGGATGATGAGCTTACAATAGTCTCGCGTAATAAACCTAAAATGAAATATTAGAGTCTTTGCGCATTTTAAACGTCCTCTCATGCCAGTCCTATGGCGCACTTAAAAAGTTCTTTTTAGGTGTCCTTAACGGTTTAGTGAGGCCCCGTATAGACTGGTCAAGTGTTGGTTATATGTCTGCCTCAAAAACGGCTTTGAAAATGCCCGACCCAGTGTGGCATCTAGGGCTCCGCATTTCGTCTGGTCGTTCCGGACGAGCCCTATTGAAAGCCGGTATGTTGAAACGGTTATATAAGTGGCCCTTGGAGCACCAGCGTACGTTCAGGGCGTCTTTGTATTGCGTGAAGGCAAGGTTAAGGACTTATTCATTTTGTAGTATCTTTCGAAACATCCTCTCAAAGGCTGTCTTCGAGTTCTCTGTCGCTTCCTCTGGATTTTTCTTTCGAGTGAGAGCTGAGGCTGAGTAACTTGCTGTGATCTTAGGCGAAATCAACAAAACTGATTTCTCAGAGTTCGCTACGCCCAACTTCTGATTTCTATCACCTAACAGTTGTCTTTTTAGGAAAAGGACGAAAGACATACCCCCTAAAAACTCCTCCTAAAACCATTTCTACACTTACAGCGCAAATGCGGCCATACTACTTTTTTATTGGGACGCCTCCAAGTCTGCTACTGCTGTGCATGAGCTCTATGTTTCCCACGTTTACAGCACAGGCGTACTAAATAGAAGCACAAGTATATTTATGGCTGACGAATATGTTATTTTAATTACAGCAGAACGATAAACAGGGTGTGGGTTCGCTGTAGTTGGTAATCCATTACCGCATGTCTCTGTTCTTTTCCTTCTCTGTCTAAATATTTGGCACTTGAAAATCTTAACAGGAAAAGGTCACAAGAATCCATTACATTCCCAAACGAATTCGACGTCTTATCGCGGAAGATGCATTTTTTTGTCTTTGTCAGCAGCAAAGCTTTTTGAGAGAAACTAACAGCAAGCTTAAACCAAGCGCAAAATTTACAAAATGTACTCAAAATATTTTCAGAGATTGATGTAACTAAGTTGGCCGAGGCGCACTTCCAGGTAACGGCGGGGGTCCAACTTGTATTCAAAATTTCTTACAGTTAGATAAAAACTTTACCCAGAGAAACTATTAGTGCATTGAGTCGTTAGAATAATGAAGGAGTAATATAACAATATTTAAATTATATTGAACAGGCTGGCCAGCTATGTTTTGTTCGATCTTATTTGAAATTCCTTAATTCATTGTCACTGATTAAAGGTAATATACTGGGTTTATTCGGTCGCCACATCCTCGTTTCGTCTTTCATGATTTATTCCAAGAAAGGTAAGAAATAATTTGATGAATTATAGGTTGTGTAACAAGGTCATTAGATATTACACTTTCTATTAAAATTCACTAGGATCGATTTTTTACTGTTTAAAGCTCCTAACTACCCATTACGGAATGTAACTATTCTGCCTCTGTCGTCTTCCAGCACCTACGCACGTCAACGAGAGGCCAATAACCCTAGATATTGTTCCCGTTCATACGCTAAAATTTTCGTAATCCTGTCAATTCTTTTGTCCAGACCTGCTCAAAAGTTCCATGAAAATTCAAGAAAGTCGAGGCTTCCGCCTTACCTCATGCATATCGAAAGCAACACCAGTCAGAAATATGGTCTTGCTATGCGGGTGCACATTGTATCACGTCTTTAAATGAGTAATTATCTGAGTTGTGACCACAGAAAACCATTGTGAGTTTCAAAGAAAACTTCGTTTTAAGAATATGCAGTTGGTAACACCGAAACTGCGCGAACTACAACTAAACAATTTGTTGTCGACGTTCAGTACCGCTCGTTTTGGCATTTTAGCGCGCTCTAAACCTTGAATAGTAAATCTGGAAAATCTAGCAGACGATCGCTTCTGTAAAGAGTATCATTCGGTGTAAAGACAGTCAGGCATATCTTTAGAGGCTTTAACAATACATTGCGAATTTTGCATTTGAATGAACTTTTTTCTCTAGGCATGCAATTTGAGGATAAATCTCTTCCAGCCAGTGCAATATATTTCAACCAAACATACGCAATGACCAGGTTCTATCACCGTTAAAATGCTTGCGACAGTCACACACATGTAAAGGGCGGATAGTATCCAATCTTTATTCAGCAACCATGCGTGTTTTAAGATCGCGAAAATGTATGTACGCTTTCTGGACTTTTTAGGTGTACTTTCGCAGTGAATCTGCTCTCTGCCGTCTGCGTTGGGCATTTCAAAAAACACCTGTTTGAAATAAAGGGTAGCAATGCTCTCTGCAAACCATCAGAAAGATAAGAAGGTGCTGTGTCAGCCAGTGTCTGGTGTTTATCGGAATACAAAAGTGCATGATCTGCTCTTAAGTGCCGCGCCATGCGTGAGACGTTAACCCAAGCTCAACAACGGAGTGTGCTCCATATATATTATCAGAATGTTGAAGCATACGAGAAAGCCTGATGAAAGACAATACCAGGTAATTTCTATTGTGCGTGCTACTGTGCTTATATCTGTTTACACTTCGGGAGTCCTTTCTGATTTTGTTGAATTGGAATAGTTTATCTTGGTGAGGCCCCAGGCTGGTTTCTTATCAACCTAGACAGAGAACAGTCGTAGGAGGAAAAAAGAGTACAATATCGGATATAAATACACCGGTTCACTGCTCTGTTCAAGCCATTCGGAGGCAGTTAGTGGCAGAGTCTCTGCACTGGCAGCTGGGATCTTCCTACAGTAGTTTAACATACGGTTAGCAGCTTTCGTACAACACAATGGCCTTTCCCAAAGCAATATCACCATGTTGTAATAATGTTGTGGCGCTTCTGGCTCTCCTGCACATGACGCTGCTTCCGGTGAGTTTACTCTTTTCTTGCCGGAAACCTTTCTCACGCTGGTGACTTCGAGCTCGATTGGCGCGGTGGACTGACCTGATAAAGGTGGTGCTGTCCTAGCAAAGATCGTCTGGCGTTTCCGAGGCGTATCGCGCTTCTATAAACAATAAAAGTGATCGTATCACGCCTATAAACGCTACAAACTATGAGCGTGCACATCCCAATGTTTTGAAGCGTACGGCATTTTACTTTTTGACAACTCATTCACCAAAATGTAGTTCCCAGGTCTACCATCAAGGAAGATTCCTTGAGGGTTGGTCGCTAATTTTCATCTCAAAAGCCTCGCAGTAACCGCATATTTAACCTAGTTTTTACAATAATTATATTTTTATTTGTTTACTTACGTGAAGTGCTAACTATCGGCACAAGAGGCTTCTAGGGCGAAGAACTGGGTACATCAATATAGGGCATACAAAACACGATATGTAAGTAGGAAAATAAACCAAATATGCGTAAAAAATGTATAGATACATATAAAGCAGAAGCGTAATTTAATTAGCTAAACTTTTTTTCTGAACAAGAGCTTGGACGTCCTGTGAACGGGATGCCCTAATCAACACAAACAACCATAAGCAAAGTGGTGCTTTTGCCGCAGAAACACAAGAACACAGAGAGAAGTGCGTGTGTGACATCTCTAGAACACGTGCATTCAAACTGCCAACATTTTTAAGGAGCATTGACAAAGGACCGTGTCATTGCAAAAAATGTCCATAGAAAAAAAAAACGATTGTTATAGGCATGTTGGTATCGGTTAGCTGGTAAAATGTCTCCGTAAGCTCAGAAACATGAGCTGGCCCCGAGCTGGCGTCCAGTCCACGCTTGGATTTCCGCACATAATTGGCTGAGGCAATGGCTGCTGCCGCTGCTTTTGAAAACAGCTGACATAACAACACTGATAGCAGGTCACAGGATCACCAAGGTCACCAATCCGCACGGGGTGGAGAACATCTGTCTGTAATTCACATTCGAATAAATTGTAAGGCATTCAACACAACACTGCAAAAACACTTCCCCGAACTATATAGACAACATATTCCCCACACTCATCATGCTCTTAGCTGATGATCCCACGTATTCTTAAGTACTTACTAGAAGTGATTTTCGCAGCTGATGTCTTACAGCGCATAAATAAAATTTGGCCCCGCTACTCAGTATATCTTCATTGCTTTTATTTATTTTAGTTTTATTCGGGCTGACTGCTTTCAGTTATTTACTCGTGTCCTAATAAATGAAGGTTTCGGCAATTTCTCGCTATTATCGCCTTTGCTAAATTAAAAGCAATAATCGTCATACAAGAGATGTGACGAGTGTTCTTTAGTGCATCTGAAGCAAGTATTACTCGAGTAAAGCTACATTCCGTGAGAAATCCTTCAGCTCGGTTTATAAAACGAGCGAAGCATCTTTGACCAAAGCGAATGAAAATGCATGTGCAAATAAAAGTAAGAAAAACGTCCAAGGCCCCGCCTCCACCCAAACCGCTAAACGGTGAGGCATCGCAACGCAGCCGAAGTGGTATGGATGGCGCTTTGTCTCCAACGCGGCTTTTTCATCCGGCAGAGCACCCGTCACATCAATTATTGTCATTTCCCACTTAAACGTATGTGATGCGAAGTAAAACAACGCGAACGTATGCGCGCCACTATGGCTAACAGGTCGGACAAGCGTTTTGGTATTTTTATATTGTTAAATCTGCATAGCGTACCTGAAGCACAGATCTTTTTTACACTTATATCTCCTTTTAGCAGCGCAGGCGTTTCGAAATGTTTAAGAGAACTACGTTGAAGCAGTTCACTGACGAAATGCTTGCAGGCCCATTCAATTGATATAATAAAAAAAATTGAAGCTCCACTCAACGTTTTTTAAACTGTTTCATGGTAAGGAAATTTTGTTTTGAGCGACTCGAATGCTATTGTCAATGCCAGGATTTTCGTACGCAGAAGAGCTCGAATACTGCTCCAAAACATGAGCCTTCTGAAGCTGCAATTGAACGACACGACGCATACCTTGCTTTTCCCCCCATACTTCTGTAGAGCTGTCTTGGCGAAGCTCCGTAAAATTTATTTCTTGTGTCCTGCTTACGTCATAATTCAAGCTTAGCACATCTCTGCAAGCACATACTGACTAGTTGCTTCTGTGTCTCGTTTTATTATTCTTGTGGTAAAGCCTCATGTGCTGCCTTTACCCTGAGGAGCTTTTCACAATTTCTTCGTTCGGATGCCCACCGTAGAGTGGCAGTGTAAAGTGGCACCGTGAAGTGGCAGCCAGAATGCGGATATGCCACACACGTGCAACTCATTCGCACCTGCTCAGAGACCCCTAAAGAACCATGTGTAGCAGGTACGGAGATGGCTCATCTGTAATCGAAATCCCCACTCAGTGCAAGGTACTCCACACTGCACGAGTCAAACGCTACCCACAACTATACAGAAACATATTTCACGAAACCCATCCCAATTTTAAGGTGGCGATCCTATGATTTCTCATAAGCGCACTTCTCATTTCCGTACGTATTCAGCTTTTTTACCCCGGATATTGTATCACGCACGAGAACAACCTGGTCCTCTGCAAGAGCCATCTTCATGGTCTGATTTTCCGTGTTCTGTTTCTTATTGCTTTGAATGTCGATAACCCTCCCAATTAAACCACTTGTTTTGGCGCTCTTTTCCCTCGTTGGCCTCGCACCCTTAAGCACTGCCATCAACATCCAAAGAAATTCTGAACATATACGAGTTCAGAACCCCCACGGCAAAACTTCAGAATGTGTAGTCCGCACGGCACTAAGATTAATCGCGCACGGCACAAAATGTGGCCGAAACCGAGTAACTGATATTTTTCATCATGCTCCTTTGCAAGGTATCCATTTTTACCACTTCTCACTAAGAACAATGGCAACAGCCATTGTTACTGATAAGTGTAAGGTTTAATGTCTGCAGTATGTGATAAATGCGAACAAATATGAAAAGCGGAGAACAATTACGTGAAAGATTGGGTCTTGGAGGTGGGAGTTTCAGATTCTGACGTTGCATTGTTCTCTGACTGCAATGCCATGTGCGCTAGGTTGAAACAATGGCCGTGTTTCGAGCTCTAAGCACCTATTGACCTATAATTAGGTTACTAGATGCCACCAACGACTACTTTTAATGAGTGAGCAGCTGTTAACCGCATAAGAATCAATATTAAACGCAGCGTTTTGCTTTCCCGATGCCGGTATCACAAGACCTGCGCTCCGGACGGGTGAGGTGTTACCATTTGGGGAAGAGTACACATCCTCTGTCCATGCATTCTCGTGTAACGTAAGAAAGCGGTTAGTTGGTTCACAAACTCATCACTGCGAGCCCGAAGTGAATCAAGAAACTGCATTTAAGATGCTTCTTCCGCTAACGCACCAGTTTTATGTGGATAGTTGGCTTTAACCATAACTTACGCTTGCACCGTCTGTAAATATGTTTGCTGACTCCACTAAAAAAGTTCGCGGACGGTCCCAAAGCAGAGTTGAAACAACCGTACATTTTTGTTATTAAAATCATCTGCTGATAAAAATTGGTTCATTTATCGGTTTACTTACCGAAGTTATCTAATTGGCCGCTTCATCACCACTCAGCACACCCTCTCTACCTGTATACTTTTTGAAGGACCATGAACAAATGTTGTGGCGTTCAGCTGAAAGGTATACAAACCGCAAATGAAATAAAAGCGCGAGCGGAGATCTTCCGCAGGGAAAGAAAACCAGCAGTGCGGTAGGAGGCTTAGAAAAGGAAACGCTGCGCTACGGGTAAGGAAAACGCAGCGCCTCAGGATGATATGCCGCAGAAATATGTGCAACACGAGCCACCTCGACAGTGAAGACATCGTCGCGTCAGGGGCGAACATGAGGCTTTTGGTCATCGCGGATGAGCGGAACGATCTTCAGAAAGTGCTCTCCATGGGAATGGTTCATGGGGGAAGAAAGTGTCCACCAAGTGCAGCGGAGAGTTTAACAGGAGGTTAACAGGACGACCAACTACGTTATCGGACTTCCATTCTAAGTATGTTATAATCCCCAGTAATTTCTACGACAACTGCTTGGCAATATGACCTTTTTTTGCCGGCATCAGCTATACCGTTTTATTCAAAACTGGTCCCACAGTGACCGTGCCGCATAAATCAGCGACTGATACGCAAGGTTGATTGATTTTATAAGCCCGACTTTCTGCAGTTCTCCTTTTTTTCTAGAGGACGTAAGAAAGAACGGCAAAGCTGCATAACTTCGTAGTGTCCCTTCAGGATGAAGCTTTATATTTGTGCTTATTGCAAGACCTTTTATTAACTGATTAAATTAGAAGCCGGCAAACTGTGACCGATAAATGTCCCAACAAAAGTACGGCACATGTGTCATCAACGCTCCATATAAATATTTCGCATAAAATTGTCTCAGCCAACGCATATCAAAAATTTCGTGAATGCACGGGTGCTAAAAGTACGTCTCATGCGTGGTTACTACTGGGACCACCACTCGTGTGCTGAAGGTTGAACAGGCATTATTGTATTACCCCTCTATAAGGGAGTGCGCGTGGGGTTTCAGAAATATCGACAACCTTGTGTTGCTTTCTGGCTTCCGCATTTTGAAAATGTATTTTTCCTACCTGTTCTTTCGGTAGTGATGCCATATTACTTGGAAATGTGGATATTGTGCCGTACCGCTCGGATTTCTATTACAACGACGTGTCGTCGCCGTAATAAAACGCTCGGTATACAAGATACCCCTCGCCTGCCGCACTATCTCAACCCTTTTACCTCGTTTGCCATTGAAGAAATTTTGAGAATTGAATAAGTGCTCTATGAACTCTCGTTATCATATTATAATTTGGTTACTTTTTCTCTCCTGAATAATTTTTTTCTGAGACCCTTTTGGCCCTGTCTCCCTTATTTTTAACATTGCCCAAAATACCTCAAGAACATTGAGTACAAAACCAAGACGCCTATTGCCGCGAAAGCTACAGTACGCTACCTCGGGCAATCTTCGCGGAGTGACCAGTTTTCACGTTGAGAGTTAGAGGTGAAACCACACCCCCTTCCGCTAGCACCCGGATTGGAGCAGCGCCCGATGACGGGGAGAGATAGGCGAGATGTAGGGAACGGAGAAGAACGCAGGACCGGTGCCGCCACCTGGCGGAGGAAGGCGAGGACACCGCCATTGCAGCGATAAGTGCGCGCGAAGAAGGAAGACGACGTGCGCACAGAGCCGTGTGCGATGGAGTACGACGAACATTCAGGTGTGGTCGCTCGTACAGTGGTGGCGCTTAACCAATGATCAGGGTACAACATTTTACAGTAACGCTCTTAACGCTGGTGCTACCGTGCCCCGTACTGCACAATAAAACAAATGTAATGTACTCACTAATTGGCATGTAAATATCAGCATTATTGCGGCGGAGGCATGCGGTGTTTTCTCGTGGTAACTAACATTTTTAACATCAATTCCACACGCCTATCATTGTACTGATTCTCTGAAAGGGTTACGTAAATTGTCGAAACGCCTGCGAGAAAACATGCTAAGAACTTTGTTTTCACAACCATTATGCCGCATATTGCTGAAATGTGGAGTTAACAATATGCTGGTTTGTGGCTACTATGTCATGGTCGCGAGCGAGGTCGACGATGAAGCTGCCTAAACTGTTCTCTTGAAAACACTGTTGAAAGAACAATTTCGTTCTGCGTCCTCAAGCCATGCACGAAAAACCTCTCAAGTAATGGCAAACAGAATGGAGTGCACAGATAGACAGCAAAATGCATGCAATAAATGCACATTTTCCACATACGCTGCTGACCTACGAAATTAATTTATCGAAGTTTGTTTACCTAGGTTACGACTTGTTCACACAATTGCAACACAATCGCCACGGTTCACAGAATCTTCAATACCCCGCTGTCACAACTGCGTGGAACACCTACCCGTCATCACGTTCAAATCTAACGTAAGGCACTGAACACTGCACGGCAGAAACGTTTCCAAAATTTGTAACACATTTTAAAGCACCCATCCATATGGTGATTAACGATACCAGGTCTTCTGTTAGGCGTGACGTGAGAGAAACATAGTTTTTTACACCGCTATTGATAACACGCACATTCACATCTTTCGCGCAATGCACTGGTAATTGTATTTGTCTTTTCAACGTTTTTCGTTTTATTCTACAACATTGCAACAAACAGCAGCCATCTTATTTTTACTTTAAACATTCTTAAAACGGCTTGATAAATATGTCACGACTAGCCATGTTAGTATAAATACAGGACTTTTCGGCGCTCTGTTTCCTTGGTAGGCCTCGCGCCATGAAACCAACGATCACCATCATGAGGTCATATCAGGAGTGTGACGTCCTACCACATCTTCTCTACGTCAAATCATCCGTATTGTGCCCCCTGGACCACTATCCCGATGAGTAAACTCGGAGCACCTGGCATTCGTCATTTGTGGAAGGGATTGCGCATTTTCACATCCGCTCGTATTTTCGCGGCAACGCAGAAAATTTTTAAAAGTTACAATTCTCCTAGATCAACTTCAGCGGGAAATTTCCGTTGGAGTTTTGGGTGAAGATTGCAGTGACTATAGCAGTATACAGGCCTCTGGGTGGAGTTTCTATTCAAACGCGCATAGTATGTGCGTTGGTCTTATTGTTTGGTATTGGCCATGATATGCTTATACCTACTGATCACTCTTCTTTGAAATACTGCCGTAACCATATCGCGCCTCTACCCACCAAAGCTTTTTGCTGGAATAATTTTGACCTCACGATCTTTGTGTAATAATAAGTATGCGTTTAGATCTGATTTGTTTTCTTGCAGACTGAAGTTGCAACACAGCGGCCATTTTACATCATTGGAAACATGGTAAACTCCCTATACGATGTGAGGGTCTTCTTGGAAGATGGCGCCAACGCGCTGCAGGCGGATGTGACGTTTAGCCCAAACGGGAGAGCGCAACACACGTATCACGGCCCGCCTTGCGACTGCTACCGAACATGCACGAGAGACTCGACAATCAAGGATTACCTCAACAACTTGCGAGTCGTCTCCTCTGGCGGTAAGTCCACAGGCGTTTTACAGCCATCATGATTTTGCCGCCCGGTTTTCAGAGAATTCTTTCCTGTATCAAGGGTCAAGATTCGCGCTCTTCACTCGTTTATTGCCGAAACAGGTCGCTCGCCTTGTTAATTATTGAAATGCCTGTTGGTACAGTAGTATTGAATTTTTTTTGTTCCAAAATTGTTAGCATCACTGTACCCTATGTTCCCTTCGTTTGAAACTAATTACTAAGCTTGTTCACCAGTAAAATCGCAATAAAACTCGGAAAATCCCCCTGAGTGGGTACGCGCCATTCTTGTCCCGGAGATGTGCTGTGGCGCCGTGGCGTATTTTAGGACACAAGGACAGATGTCAACAATGTACCTTGCAAGCAGGTGTCGTTCGAAGTGCCGCTTTGCCATGTGCCACCGCTGGCATAAGGGAGGGCAATGTGCAATATCACCTATTTAATATCATTGTGTGGAAAGTTGAACAACTTTGTAGGGCGAGCCGCTTTACTACGCCTGCTTTGCGGGAAATCCCTGAAGCATCCTTCATAGTGTTTTTGTGAAGTCTCGTCGATGAAGTATCCAGCAGTTTATAATTTATACTTGTTTCTTGTAGCATGGCATGTATTTATTTATGGCACTATAGCATTTATTCATTCCAATGCGGTATATATGCCACTGTAGGAAACCAGTGGGACATCAAGGATTAGGTATGCAGAAACGGCGCTGTTTCGGTGTGCTACTTTGTTGCCCGATAAGATACGGTGTTACTAAACAGTGCCTAAAATTTCTCCCAGTTTTACAGAATAGTTTCATGTTTTTTTTATTGATAGGGTAAATTAGGACGTGTTGTTTTATTGGAAGACGTGGAGAGATAACAGTTAAGTAGCAGAATGTAAATTGAATTGACTCTGTGTAATTTGCATTTTATAGCGGCAATTATGCCTAATTTAAATTCCAAGCGCCGTCTTTGTAAATAACTTTTTCCGAAAGGTTTTTTGTTTATTAGTTTGGGCGGTCTCCAGTTGAGGCGGTCTCCTGAAGAGGCATGTGAATATTTTGAGGCGCCGAATGCAAAAAGCTTTTGTATCCGAAAGCAGTAACCGAGGTCTTATCCTATGCGGTTCTGTAAGTTTAGTTGTATTTTGAGTCAGTAGCGTATTTTGTCTTTAGCAACTGAATAGCTGTGTTACGTATTTCTGCTTCTTCAGAGGGTAAATTTCAGGGCCAAGTTGCACTCCTCTATCTGGCCCTGTATACGTCACATGTTCCTGACGAATACCATCACCAGGCTGGCGTGGATATTGCTGAAAAACTGCAAAAATATCTCTGGAGAGGCGGTAAGAAGATGGACTCTTCCTATCTTAAAAAATGTTTAGCAATCATCAAAGTGCTCAATTTATATATACAGTAATCCCTAGTTAACTGATGTTATAAAATACGCTGAGAAGTTCGAGAAAAGCGTCGTTTAGAGTTAGGCGGAATTCCCAAAATTCGTGGCCACATCACAGAAATAAGAGCGAATGCTGATAACAAAAGCTCCACCTGCAAGGGGAGTTTTCGTATTAAAGGCAAAAAGCTAACGTAAAAAACGAATTATAAATATTTCGGAATAATGTAATTATAAGTATATAATATATATATAATATATATATATATATATATATAGGGAGTAGTAGAACTCTGAAGATGGTAGAGAACACAAGAGAAGAAAAACTTCGAACCAGGTAAAAGCACGATTGTGGCCTACGTTTCAGCAAAGAGAACTTGCTTTCCTCAGGCCCTGAGGAAAGCAAGTTCTCTTTGCTGAAACGTAGGCCACAATCGTGGTTTACCTTATTCGAAGTTTTTCTTCTCTATATATATATATATATATATATATATATATATATATATATATATATATATATATATATATATGTCTAGCGAATCGAATAGGAAATGAGTGGCGCGTTGAAAATAAGACAGAAATAAGTGTTGGCAGTCAAGAAAACCTCGGAAATCAAAGGGGAGGACGTAGTAGGTCATTGAAACATATAAAGAATTTGGAAAGAACGAAAGAAAGTGGAGACAAAATGCCCGCCAGGTGAGATCCGAACCAACTACCTCCAGAATACTGGTCTGGTGCGATCACCACTACGCTACCGGCGGGGCAATTTTCCCCTCCAATTTCTGGGGTGTTTATGTTAAGGTATTTTTGTTTCCCGTGTTTGGGGGTGGTGGCCAGCGCCACTCAGACTACTCGAGGTGAAGGAGACCTTCTTTTTAACCCCCGGGCCGTGACTCGAGTGTTTACGACATGTCAATAGTGGTAGATGAGCGTTGAACCCTCGTAAGCTCCCTATGGCACCAAGACTGCCAGAACAGAGCCCCTCACAATGCATGTAGCGATTCAGAATAGGAAATTAGGGGCATGTAGAAATAACACAGAAATAAGGGTTGGCAGTCAAGAAAACCTCGGAAAGCAAAGGGGAGGTTGTGGTCGGTCAGTGAAACCGATAAAGAATTTGGAAAGAAAGAAAGAAGCGGAGAAAAAATGCCGCCAGGTGGGATCCGATCCCACGATCTCCAGAATACTGGTCTGGTGCGATAACCATTACGCTACCGGCGGGGCGATTTTCCCCCCCGCATTCTGGGGCAGTTATGTCACTGCAATTTTTTCCTGGGCTTGTGGGTGATAGCCAGCGCCACCCTGACTTCTCGGGGTGAAGGGGACCTTCTTTTTAATCCCCGCGCCGTGACTCGAGTGTCTACGACATGTCGAGAGTGGTCAACCAGCGTTGAACCCTCTTAACCTCCCTATGGCACCAAGACTGCCAGAAACAGAGCCCCTCGCTATTCGCTATGCATGTAGCGAGTCAGAATAGGAAATGAGGGGCTCGTAGAAATAACACAGAAATACAGGTTGGCAGTCAAGAAAACTTCGGAAAGCAAAGGGGAGGTTGTTTTAGGTCATTGAAACATATAAAGAATTTGGAAAGAACGAAAGAAAGCGGAGAAAAAATGCCCGCCAGGTGGGATCCGAACCCACGATCTCCAGAATACCGGTCTGGTGTGATAACCACTACGCTACCGGCGGGGCGATTTTCCCCCCCGCTTTCTGGGGTAGTTATGTCACTGTAATTTTTTCCTGTGCTTGGGGTTATAGCCAGCGCCACTCTGACTTGTCGGGGTGAAGGGGACCTCCTTTTAATTCCCCGCGCCGTGACTCGAGTGTCTACGACATGTCGAGAGTGGTCAACCAGCGTTTGAACCTCTTAAGCTCACTATGGCACCAAGACTGCCTGAACAGAGCCCCTCGCTATGCATGTAGCGAATCAGAATAGGAAATGATTGGTTGATTGTAGAGTTTAACGCGCCGACGCAACGCAGGCGATGAGGCGCGCCGTACTGGAGGGCTCCGGATTGATTTTGTCCACCTGGGGATCTTTAACGTGGGCCGAAATCTCGTACACACGGGCGTTTTTGCTTTTCGCCTCAATCAGAAAAAGCGGCCGCCGCGGCCGGGAATCGAACCCGCGCACCTCGTGCCTCAGCAGAATAGGAAATGAGGGGCTCGTAGAAATAACACAGCAATAACGGTTGGAAGTCAAGAAAACCTCGGAAAGCAAAGGGGAGGGTTGTGGTAGGTAATTGAAACAGATAAAGAATTTGGAAAGAAAGAACAAAAGCGGAGAAAAAATGCCCGCCAGGTGGGATCCGAACTCACGACCTCCAGAATACCGGTCTGGTCCGATAACCACTACGCTACCGGCGTAAATATGTATATTTTTATACATATATGTAAATAAGATATATATATATATTAATATATATCTATATAGATATTATATATATATATATACTATAGATATATAATATATATATATATCTATATCTATATAATATATAGATATATTATATATATATATATATATATATATCTATATATATATATTATATAATAAGTAAGGAGTCGGATACACAGCAAGAACAATAACACAATAACAGACAAGGTTACTTACGTAGCGGTACCGGGACTTGCCTTCATCAGAGTATAGTTACATGATTTCTCTGTCACAAACATTTGGAACACATTTCTTATATAGGTTTGCAGAAAACTGTGAGAAGGAGCGGAAAATGTTTCCGAAATGAAGAGTATGCATACAGCAGTTGGGCTACGCCTATGTTACAACACAACAAAAAAAAAGGGGGGGGGGGAGAGCGAGAGAGAGAAAGGGTTTGTGTGAACAAAGCAGCGTTCAAGGTTGCACCATGACGGGTCAACGTATGCCGCGTGGGCTGCAAGTTCAGACAATGCGGGAAACTGGACAACCGCGGTTTCAAAAGAAAGGTAAGAGTATACACTAAGGTATACACTAAGACTGGTTGGGGCGGAAGCGAAGATGGGTGTGCCCCGCGCAGATGAAGAGAATAGATACGGGGCACAAAAGAGCATTTCACAGAAGCTAGCAACTGAACAGGAAATAGGTAGGGTCACAAAAGGTTAAACATGAATAGATCACAAAGAGTTAAACATTCTTAAGTGGTGGTGGGAACGAGGCCTCCTTCCCCAGGACAAATGGCATTGTTGAGCTGCATTAGGCTAATAAAGTTGCTGTATTAGGAGAGTTTCAGCGAATTCTGATGGGAAACTCAAGGGTAGGAATAATGACCGTAGTTATAAAAATTATGAAGCCGCCAATTTTAATCGAGGGATAAGCACGTTAGTTTTCCGTAACTTTCATTAACCCCAGGTGTGGCTGAACCCAACTTATAAATGACATAAGATTCCCGAACCCCGCGGTCGTGGTGCGTTTTGAAGGCGAATTCTAAAATCGTTGCTTTAAGATGTTCAAATGCATTCCCGGGACTGTTCACATGTCTTGACAGGGGCAAATAAGGAAGCTTTTTGCATGAGAGCGGTGATTATTGAACCGTATTCGGAAGGGCGTTTCTGTTTGGCCGATATATTGTTGCCTACAAACAGTGCACTGGAGTCAGAGTTGAAGTTACCTTTTATATTAACGTAGTAGTCTGAAGCCTTCCCCCGCCCCCTTTTTTTTTCTTTTGTTGTTGTTGTAACGTAGGGCGTAGCCCGACTGTATGCATACTCTCCATTTCCGAAACGTTTTCCGCTTCTTCTCACAGTTTTCTGCAAACCTATTTAAGAAATGTGTTCCAAATGTTTGCGACAGCAAAATCGTGTAACTTTACTCTGATGAAGGCAAGTCCCGTTGCCGCTACGTAAGTAAACATTGTTTGTTATTGTTCTTGCTGTGTATCCGACTCTTTACTTATACTATTTCTGCGCCCTTTGTGAGTTTATCTTTGTCTATAATATATATATATATATATATATATATATATATATATATATATATATATATATATATATATATATATATATATATATATATGTATATATATAAATAACATACATATGTAAATATACTATACCAGAACAACAGAGTTGACTTATCATATTTCGGGAAGTGGGCTTGCTTTCATAAAACCCTTCAGGCTGAATTCACACTGCTTTTTACGTCGGACTGGGCTAGTGTGCAATGGAAGCTTAACGGACACTGACGTGCCTATACAATCAAGTGATTGTGGGGGCAAGACACTATAGCAATATCCAGAAAAAAGTATCCAACAAAGTGACTCTAAAAAATGTATGTTTTGCACAGCTTGCGATTAGCAGATTGAGCTTTACAAGAATTTTTTAGAAGTTTACAGTGGTGGAACAAAATTGACATGTGCCTTACTGCAGCAGGAGATGGAGTTTTAAGTTGAAGCAATCTTGTATTAGTACACAGTGCGGGAGCATTAGGAAAAATAAAAAAAGTGCACAAGCGACAGAGGTATAAAAAACGAGCGTCAGGGCTAGACACTCAAAAATATCCCGGACCATATCCTCTCACGTAAAACCTAGAGAGGGGCTAATCGTGCAGTGCATAAGTGTAATCTTGGCGTTTCAGCGTTTTTGGCAAAGGAGATGAAAGCGTTAGGGGGGGGGGGGTACAGGTATACAGCTTTGTTGCAAATGTATTGTGCCTTTGAAGCACGAAGTGCTCTAGTGCGAGACGTAAACGAGTGTCCAGGTATTTTGGTACCGTTACTACATAAGACGACGATTACGACGACAATGTCATTAGGCACCGACAGCGCGATACCCTAAGAGACTTGGCACCTAAAACAGGCTTAGTGCTGCTGTCAGCCGTTTTTATTAAATGATCAACTAAGATTTTAGTCAGTACACCTCGCACCCCTCATTACTGTCGCTGAGAATATTATTACTTCAACAGCATGGTTTTCCAATAAAATGCATCCTTTATGTTCCTTCGGTCCCTGAAATTCATTTACGCGTATGTTTCTTCACAGTCACATGACAAAAATAGAACTATTAACATTTAAAACTTCTTTTCTGAATCCAGTGCGCACAGGCTAATAAACCAGCCAAGTGTTTCGCTACCTTTGTTAGTAGCGGAGTGTAAAACGACCTTTTTTATGAAGAAGGCAGGTCGTGCACTGCACTGCCAGTCTGTGTGGATTTGAATGCATACGGCCACCCCGTGTGTGTGTCAGCACTCTTCATTGACTTGTGCCATGAGCGACTACGTAACCATGGAGGATAAGTTAAATGTGTCAGGTTCTGGCCACATCAGATTAAAGCAACCAGTAGAACTAGGGGCGTTCCGGCTGGGTATCCTCCGTTGTTGCAGATGTCTTATTCTCTCCGTGACATTTCAGAATAAAATGCCCGAGATTTCTTCCGTATCCCTTTGAAACTAGAAATGAATTTTTTATTGTTTTGGGTGCTCATGTGATCACATGAACACGTACATTTGTTGCAGTTTCTCGATCAGAAGCAGTTCCTGTGCTGCTGTACGTCAGCAGCACCTATGAGAAGAAAGTTTTCAAAGGAGTCCTAGACACCATCTCTCCATCCTGGAAGGATCACATAGGTGAGTACCGGGAGCATAGCTTCCCTTCGCTCGGCATTACCTGAGCTGAAGACGCCGTTGTTTTCGCTTCAACAGAGAATCCTGAAAATGAATAACTAGGATCCGCAAGAGGATGTAAAAATAATGAAAGGTTATACAATCACTATTACTAGGTGGAACGTAAAATATCTGAAGAACGTTCTGGAACCGCGTAATCTATCAACTGTTAGTGAACTGTTTTACAATATTCCTTAAGAGATATTATTGCGAAGTTGTTATCATCGTACGGGATGTAACAACATGCGATTAAAAATACGAAATATGTTTTGATTGTTCACCAAGTTAGAATCACATTACTGTGGCGTTTCCCTCGCTTTCGCTTGCGTGTAATCTTACCTCAGCTAACTTTTCCCCATTTCGTGTGTGAGAGCTTGCGCTGAAGCACAATATACTTTTTTACATAGGCATTTCAAGTACCCGAAAGTGGCACCTCGTCTATTCGGGGTGACGGTGTTGGTGTCGAGTACCCTTGATAACTCAAAGGTGAAGACTTGCAGCAGGCTTTGTATGAACCTCGTCTATTCGGGTTAGTGATTCCGGTGTTGGTGTCGAGTACACCTTGATAACTCAAAGGTGAAGACTTGCAGCAGTACAACACATCGAATCTTACGAAAAAACTTTGTAACTATGAACTATAGTGTGAGCTACGCGAAACACATCGATCTACAACTTTGTCCATGAACAGTGAGCTAGCACTCTCATGTTACCAGTGACAGCAGCATTTGTGCCGTTAGTACTTGACGCTAAGTATACTGCATGTGTTGCATGTTTACGTGTTCAGATTGAATGCAGCGGAGTGTAAATTTATCGAAGGGTGAATTACAAACATCTACCTTGTGTCTTGCAAAAATTTCCATGTTTACAATATTTTCCGCAGGATTTGATTTCGGCGGCATGGAACCATTCTACAAAATCCGGGACGCTTACGCCGAGCTCAACATAACCAAGGGTCGATGGCTGGGGAGTGGAAACACCAACTGTCTGCCGTACCAGTCCGGCCGATACGGACGCCTGGAGTCTATTGTAGACTGCCGCGAAGGGAAGAGTCGTGAATGCGATTTTGTCGACAAGGGCTACGCATATAATCTGGACACGCAGCGCGCTATCGGAAGAGAGATCCGGTGAGTTTATGTTCTTTGATGCCGCTGCCATACTTTACAGTTTTACGTTGCACGGTGACAAATAGAATGAAGAAAATGTCTCTTTCCGCATGTTTATGTCCAAACAAATTTGATATATTTTTGAACGAGTTAAGCTGAGTCACAAGCCCATCGTTCAATCCCTATCACATGTTAAACAGCCGTGGGGAAAAGACGTTGTATGTAGTATGGCATGGCGAAAGTATTGATCCGCGGGCCCACTGAGCGAAATTGGCGCCCACTGATGCGACGTCTAAGCTCTCATTAACCTCGCCGTGTGAACCTGCTCCGGAAGGAACCCGAAGCGGGCCCACTGCCCACTAACGGGACGAGAGGGAGGGGCGGGTGGGGGCGGCTTAGCGTAACGCCTAGTGTAACGTAGTAACGCCGACATGTGCCGTTATGTCGATGAATTGACTTTTTGCATCGCACCGACGGTTCCCGGAGCGGAATGCATGTTTGGTGGCGCTAATGTAAGCGTACAATTTCTCTGGGTAAAAACAAGGCTTTCTCGTTTACAAGCCATGGGTACTGCTCAGGCGTCCTCGGAGTTTTCCATGAGTTCACCTCTTAAAATAAATTGTCTTTGGGACACATTAATATTGTCGTGTGCTAGGCTGCAGAGGAGTCAGCGATCAGAATTAACCATTATGTACTTTCGTGGCAGCTGTAATTTTTCTGGTGAAGTTCTTTATACCTTTCTTATAAGAAGCAAACAAAAATTCGAGCGATGGCTCGAAATTTTCACATAATTTTTTATTATTTTACTGCCCGCTAGGTGATTGAATGAACTGAATGAATGAAGCAACTACCACGATTCGATGGTGCACGGGGCAGTTCTACCAAGCACATTGTGAAAGTAAATACTGATCTCTGCTAATTACACATTTTTTTTTGCTACTGCGGGCATAATAGGTTAATTTCAGTTTAGGATAAAAGTGATGCGAAGACCAGCTTAGAAAACTGGCAGTCACTTAGCTGATCTGGACACGGATATGCAAGTGAAATAAGGCACAACAGAGTTTGCAAAACGAACGGCATGGGTGGTCGAAGGTTTTACATGTCGAGCACTCACTACCGTCGTTTCCTCAGTTTCGAAAGCCGTCGCCAACATTGTAAACGAGGCGTTCATTGCAATCTCTAAAGGCAACCGCTGTCGTTTTAGGGAGCAGCGCTTTGGCGGCCGTCTATGGGCAGAACCGCGTTGTCGACGTAAATGAGTGAACGATGGCGAGACCGACGAGTAAAAGAAAAAGCGAACGTTGACAGAAAGCAGAGGAGAGGGGTGTCGCTAAATTGGGAGGGGAGGGCGGTTCGCCACGTGGGGGGGTGCGGTGGGGGAGGAACGGGGGTAGTATACATTGCCCGCACGAGGCGCTCGACGCCGCGACGCCCGGAGAAAATGTGAGGGAGGCGTGCGCGTGTCTATGATGTGCGTTCGCGTAATTTTAACCCAGCGGGGCGGATCAGTGGCTAAAGCGTTGTGCTGCTGAGCACGAGGACGCGGGCTCGCTTCCCGGCTGCGGCAGCCGCTTTTCTGAAGTTGGCGAAAAGCAAAAACTCGCGTGTGTACGAAAGTTCGGCGCACATTAAAGATCCCCAGGTGGTCAAAATTAATCCGGAGCCCTCCACTACGGTGCGCCTCATCGCCTGCGTTGCGTCGGCGCGTTAAACCCTACAATCAATCAAGACGCAGTTCGCGGTCCCTTCCTGAGACGTACTGCGCGCCGCCGACGCAGAGGCTCATCATCGCTGCCGTGAAGAGAACCCACGAGTGAGTGCTGCTTCAGCGCACTGCTTCTGCGCCCAAATATCGCATTACAGAGTATAGTAATCGCGAGCACATTTTTTCTGATTTCTTCACGCGACGTTTAGCTTGGCGAAGTTCCCGTTCTTCACTAGTTTCAGTCTAGCGCTTTGGGCGGTCGTAATCATATTTCTACTTTAACTTATCAGGAATCAAGGCGCCATGTGTGGGACAGCCCTACGCAGCATGCAGGCGTCGCTGCACCGGCGTAGAATAGGATACATATGCGATGGTATGAGTTTGCATGATACGCACTCGGCGGCAGCCTGAAGTAGTGTCAGTAGATAAGGTCACATTGTATCGGCACTCTTTTCTCCTATTGTTCCGTGAGCCGCCGTGGTCATTGGTCAATTCGCATCACGTGACATTTTTTTATACTCCTACGGTTTATGGGCACCGCCATTTGTGGTTTAGTGCATTTTCTGTCGGTCGACGGTAGTAGTCTCAGGCTTGCCCTCCCCTGGATGCGCTCCTAACTGGCGTCGTTCCGAACGCGATTCGAACATAACGAACTCCGCAGCATTTAAGCTGCAGAGGTGTGCCCGACGATGCCGTGTTGCTACGTCTGTGGCGGTGTTGCTTACAAATTCCCTGGTCGAAGTAAGCGCTGAGGGCGCAGAACCGGCTATCTGGCGACAGTCATAAACACCGAAACGGCCGCTGTTGCGCAATTGCATGCATCAGTGACGGTAGCGTGTATCTTATCTAATGACACAAGCTGAATAATTCGCCGTCACGTGGCGTCTCTTTCCGCTAGCGAGCTAGTTTCCAGCGCAGCGGCTGCGGCGAATCACGTGGTTTTACTACAAGTTCAAGTGATTATGTACGGCCAAACACGCTGTACTAGGCCATTATTGTTTTCGCAATGAAAGACAGTCGAGTTATAGCTAATTCCGCTGACCGGGCGAATTCGCATTACCTTCGACGCGTAACACCGCGAGTACGAAAAGGTACTTCTGCGCAGGCCACTATTACTCGTAGGGTGCTGCTGCATAACTGTGTATTACCGAGTGTACTACAGAAAAATATTGTTCTTTGCATCACCGAAACCCGATTTCGGCTGGAATGGCTTTTAATGTAATCTACACTCTTTTATGTTTTTAGTTATACAAATCTTCAGTTGGCGGTATGAAATTCAAACCGTATGGATAGAAATCTAGGCAACATTTTTGTAACCTAATGCGAAGGGCAATCCTGGCACGTAACACTTTGTCTACACAGTTTTGCCGAGATTTACTTGCATTAAGAGTGCACTCCCCATAACCTTGCAAGAATGTTGCAATAATTTCCCAATAGTGCCTGCACTAGTTTTGAAGGCGGGCGTCGCCGCCGGTAAAATATTCTTTCTTGATTTTAAGGCGCACGGAACCCACTTATGAAACGACTAGCGAAGTGCCTCCGAGTAGACCACATTTGCGTACCCTTGATAGTGGCAGTGATTACAATTTCAAGTTTGTTTATTTAAAATATGCAGTGTTTTGTGGTGCTTTTTAGGCCTTTCATCATGAAAACATGAATCTTGGAAAGAATACTTCATAATTGTCCTGATGATGATTGATGTTGATTGCTATTGGTTTCCCCTTTGTAGCGGGGTGATGACGTGTCATCTTACCAAACGGACGAATATACCTATGTTTCATACTCTTGTTTTATAACTAGCGCTGCTTAGGGCCGGCACAAAGAACTTGTTAGGCACAAAATACCTTTTTTTCCTGTTACAGACGGTAACTGTCAAAGGCAATATTCCCCTCTACGCTTTTCGTCCACCAGCATTCTAGTTATAATATGGAATAAACGTGGTTTCATTCATTCATTCATTCTAGACCCGCCGCGGTGGCTCAGTGGCTAAGGCGTTGTGCTGCTGAGCACGAGGATTCGGGTTCGATTCCTGGCCGCGGCGGCCGCTTTTATGATGGAGGCGAAAAGCGAAAACGCCCGTGTGTACGAGATTTCGGTGCACGTTAACGATTTCCAGGTGGTCGAAATTATTCCGGAACCCTACACTACTGCGCGCCTCATCGCCTGCGTTGCGTCGGCGCATTAAACCCTACAATCAATCAATCAATCAATCAATCAATCAATCAATCAATCAATCAATCAATCAATCAATCAATCAATCAATCATCAATCAATCAATCAATCAAACCAGAATTCTAATCTTCTTTTTCTCGCCTCTACAGCCTTGAAGTTAACTTCCTCTGTGCTACCCTTAAATCCTAGGGATTCTAGAAGCCGAATATTTCATTCATGTAGGTTCGGTTGGATACCCTCACATTCTAACACTATATACCGCATAGTTTCTGTTTCACTTCTGTTGCCTTTCCCTTCTTCTAGTACGGTAGCCCTCTTGCGGAGGCCACCCGAACCTCGCTTGGAGGAGTATTCAAGAAAACGCCTTCGTTTTTTTCCGCTTCCCCGGTGCAGTTGACGAATCCGTCCCAGGCACGATGCGCGGCTTCGGTGGCAGACACACTTCTCGATGGCAGCCGTAACACATACTTGTCGTTCGTTTAAGGGTGTTTCAAGCGAAAATATGTGAGAAACCGAGCGTTAAAGCTCCACCACCGCTCGCCCGTGGGGAGTTGGAGTGGCGTTACGACCGCCCGCAAGCTGCTTCGACGTGTAAACAGGAGATGCGGCGTAGGTGGAACAATCTAAAGTTCTCAAGCCACAAGCCCCATTGGAGCCGTTTGTGCAGTCTAACGCAGCATAAGACAGGCATCCCGCAAAAGCTCCGCTACGCAACACTACGTACGTGCGTCGCCTCTCGACAGTGACAAAGCAATGAAAACAGCGCACGATAAACTACTACAGGAAGAATCACAAAAGCGAACAACGTCAAAGTGAAAACTCCTAAGGAAAAAAGGCTGAAATTAAAAAATGACGAAACATAAAAAACGGAGGAGAAAACAGAGCAGAACATAGCTGTCTCGGCGCTTCAAACTGCCCAATACAATATGGAGCCGTTTTGTTTAAATTTCGCTCCCAGTCATGGCGGATCGGTCGCTGGTAGCGGGAGTAGTGCCTGCGCTGAGCGCTACTGGAAAAAGGTCCATTAAATCCAACTTGTAATTCTCCCCCTACATTGTGTATTTTGTGATGTCAACATTGATGTAACCCGGCACGAGGCACCTTGAGTATTCATAGTAACGGTATTGGGGACACCTAGGACCCGGAGCCCCAATACCTAAGCTGTTACATACCGTGGCGAGAAGTTTAGAGGTGAAGCACAAGGAGCCTTTAACGTTGGCCGTCGGACGCTTGGTCAAGCTCCGACCGATGCTCCCTGTCTGTTTACCCGGCAGGGAGCTCCGGGACCTCTGAAGGTATTGGGGCAAGGTTTGAGAAGAACCCCTCCCCTGCTTTTATTACATAACCGTATGGTATTTTGTGAACCCCGCTCCCCCCCCCCCCCCCCCACATACACAAACATAATTTGTGATTGAAAAGAGGCCGTACCCAAGTAGACTTTCCAGCACTCTAGGCCACCATCTATTCCAAGACTGAGAACTATTCCCGTTTTCGTGTGATTAGGTCAGCCGTCTAAGCAAGACCTGTAACGTGAATGTCCTTATTACTTATATCAAAATTCTTGCTTTCGCATTTTTGGCGAAAAGTATCAGGCTGAAAACTAGACGGGAGAAATCCTTGTCGAAGTTAACAGCGAACAACAAGCTGTCAACTTCCCTTGCCCAACCTCGCATCCTTGATTTGCACGTCAGGATCACACCCCAACAGAGCCTGAATAGCTCTCAGGGTGCGGTCTCTCAGTCAGACCTTCTGGGCGAAATTTATCCAGACCTGATAGAAGGCGTAAAGCCGCACAGCGTCACGGTCATGCATCGCAGCTCTATCCGACAAGACCATAAGGAAATCTTCAAGAAATTTATAATCATGACAATCAACTAATCCGAACTCCGGCAACGTATCTATGCCGGGTTTATTTAACGTGAAATCCGTCGCTACATGCCTAACACCTGCGCCACTGCTTCAAGTGGCAATGGTTCAGGCACGGTAAGAAGTTTTGCCGTACAACAATGACCAGTGCAAAATGGGCAGCGCAGGACCACACTGCGGACAGCTGTGACTCCACTATATTTACTTGTCCTGACTGCCGAAGCCACCACGCGGCATACTCCCGGACATGCGAGAAATTTCATCAAGAAAAGAAAATCATCATGGTCAAACTAACCGAGAATATCTCGTTTCCAGAAGCAAGAAAAAGGTTTGCTTCCTTCCCTCTGCAGGGGTACGTTAAAGCAGCATGCAAGGGGGTGGAGCGGCGTCTGATTTCGGTAGGGACTTTGACAGGGACTCAGGGATTAAGCTTTACTTTGTCCCGCCTGCACACCCGACAGGGCTGCCTGCGGCAGCCCAAACAGCCACAGCACCGTTGGCTGAGTCAGCCGCAATTGTGGTGACAGCCGTGTCTGTTGGCGGTGATGCTGCATCCAATATTTCCCCTCCACCATCCAAAAGCCCACGTAAGCGCACGGAAGAGATGGAGACGGAGGAACCCGTGTCACCTCCCACCGTGCCGCTCCACCTAGGCCACCCTCAGCGCTTCTGACGCCCTCAGCAGTTGCAGCTCATGCAATGCGCACCCAAAAGGGTGCGCGGTCCAAGGAGGCTGGTCAGTCGGGCACTCCGAGGGCAACTGACTGCGTCGCAGCTCAAGGAACGTGTGGCGACGACCAAGCCTCTGGAAAACCCAAAAAGCATAAAATTACTACCTTGAAAGAAAACACAAAAACATACTCCCTCCAGTAGCTCTTATACTAAAAATATTGCGAAGATATCACATAACACAATGAACGTGTTGAGGTCTCCTTGAAGACCTTGATAATGTGTACGAAATACTGCATTTAGTCAGCAAACTTTGATGTGTGCCGAAGAAACACATCTAAACTCCAAACAAACAATTTTATTGAATAGTTATATCGCAATTCGGAAAGCACAGGGATGGCTCACATACTTTTCGAGCGGCGTGGCGATCATCACCCGGAAGGCGTTAGTATGTCATCCCATCAATCTGAGCACTGTCCTTGAGGCTGTCGCAATTCGCGCCATTATATTTGACAGGTAAATAACAGTATGCTCCCTCTACATTCCTTCTGATTATAGTCTACCGAGCTCAGATTTCGAGGCTCTGATGAAGCAGTTTCCGGAACCCTTGTTTTTACAGGAAACCTTAATGCTCATAATCCCCTCTGGGGCTTTTCCCGCACGGATGTCCGAGGACACCTCAATAAGAATGTCCTAACGTCATCGGGAGTGTGCCTTTTAACAAAAAACAGATTACATACCGTAATTTAATGCACAACACATATTCATACCTTGAATTCAAAATTGGCGCTGCAGTTATCTTTCCATCACTTGAGATTGACGTGGGCACACACCCATATAGTACTGAACATTAGCATACATAGGTAAAGGCCCTAACAGTTCACCTCAAGGTTGCAAGTTTAAAAAAGCAAAATCAAACTGGAGTAGATTCACAGATGCCTGTAACCTTTACCACACCTTGTTAACACACATGTCGACGAAAAGCCCAACTCCTCACGGCGCAAATCTTCCAAGGCCCTCCTCGAAGCCCATCCATCCTCGAAACTTCTATTCCCCAGGCTTCCTGTTACCCACGCAGCCAAAGGAAGCGCCTGGTCAAACGAGTCCTTATGGCGAGCGTGGGAGGCTCAGAACACAGCGTTGGGTGTCCTTCGCAGGTTTCCCACATCTCATGACCTTGTATCTTTCAAACGGGCGAGGCAACCCGGGAAGAGCGTACGACGTAAGGCAAAAACAGAGAGTGGCGCACCTTCCTTACATTTATAAACTCACACACTGACACACACAGAGTCTGTACAAAAATACGTAAACCTAAAGGTCAATAGATTCAGTGAGAGAGAGAGAGAGTGGAAACTCCGTTTTCTAGGGTTCATGTGCCAGAAAATGGTGTACTTCAAGGTGGGGTTTAGATCTGCGGTATGGTTATTGTTAAAATGAATTCTCTTAGGAAGGCATTCAACCGATAAATTTCCTCGTCAATCTATGCACACAATTTGCAAGTACCCTTCAAACCTTGTAACTTTTGCGTGTGCGAGTGCCGAGTCCAGCTTGGTATTAACAAGCTAGCTAGCTGGGTAGACAGCAACGATTTTAAATTTAACCGAGAAAATTGTCCTTGTGTTTTGTTTTCCAAGAGGCGCGGCATTCAGCCGCGTCAAGACATCAAACTCAATAGCGTCTCGATTACTGTCAAAAACGAGCACATGTTTCAACGTGTAGTCCCTGACGAAAAGCTCCCACTCATCTCGCAGACCCAAACAACTTAAACATAATAGCTGAAAGGCCATGACTATCCTGCAGGTTCTCTCACGCACTTCTTTTGGTGCTGACAAACAACTTCTTTTACCTGCTTTTACTAGCTTAATAGGTTTATAATTGGACTACGGCAGTGTTATCTATACTCAGCAAGCAAAACGTCTCTCAAAACGTTGGACCCAGTGATTCATCTTGGGCTCCACCTGGCATGTGATGCTTTCCGCCCTAGCCCAGTGCAAGGCCTCTATATGGAGTGTAATAAATGGAACTTAGAATGTAAGCGAGCAGCGACACTATATTGTGCTTTTAAAATCTCATCGATGGCTTACCATCCTTTTAAATACGATTTTAACGATACACCCATAAAGCAGATACTGATAAATCCTCCATCCGTTTCTGCTCCCTTCGCCTAAGAGTTATAGGTGATGCTTCGGAGCTTGCTGCCTCCTTTTTAGACATCATGAAAACGTCGGTAACGAATTTTGTAGCACCATGGCATCTGCGACCTGTGCCATGCGACGTGTTTTTCACACATATAGCGAAAAACCGAGTACAAAGGTGTGCGAGCACGCAGAACGTCTTGTATCTGCAACATTAATATCAGTGTGCAGAGTACTGACGCCTCGAAAACTGCCGGCTCTTGCTCTGCGCTGCACAGGCACTCATTTAATGGAACTAAACGTATGAATGGGAATGCTAGTATCTTCAGGGTTTACGGTATACTCCTTGTTCTAACTCACATCAAATCCACCCAAATTTCAAAATGCATTACCCATACCCTTTCCCTGAGCTTTGTGCGCACGTTGTCGTCTCAAAAATTGGGCAGAAAACATGTAGTCAATATTATCTGGAAAACATTATGTCGGTATATGGTTGAAAACATCAATCAATCATATAGTGGGCCCTAGGCCACTCTGGAATCACTGGAGATGAGGCTGCAGATAAAATTACCGCTACTGCACTACCTGCCAACACACTGGACATAACTACAACTCGCTACCCTGGACTCAAACCACAGATGAGACAACACCTTCGCACAACATGGCAAGAAAACTGAAGTTTAAAGGGAGACAAGAAACTACACGTAACAAATCCACACTTGACGCCATACAGTACGGACACACGCAATCGAAACACGGAAGTATCCTTGGCCAGGTTAAAGCTAGGCTATACATGTGACGGCTCAAACCTGTTCACTGGGTCTTCAAAGCTCATGTGTAGAAGGTGTGGGCAGGGCCGATACGTTGTCCACATCCTAATAACGTGCAAGGCACTTGACACAGCATGACAGAAACACTTCACGGAACTCTACAGATAACACTCTACCGCACACAGCTTGCGTTTTAGGGGACATCCCTGAAAGGTATTTTTTATGAAAAGTTCATTTTTACCCCTGAATACATATCACTCACAATCACAACCTGTAATTTTGGACCACCCATCCTTATTGCCTTTGATGATTGTGATGTTGTTTTTGCCCATCGATTTCCCTATCTACTTTTTCATTCTTTATAAGATAACCATTCTCTTGGCTCCCTTGCCACAGTTGGCCTTTCGCCATTACATACAACCATCGTCATTGTAACAGAGAGTGAGTACGCTGTATTCATGCTGCACCGACCTGCTGCAATCAAAGAAGTACCCGGTATAAGCCTTCCTCCATGTAGAAGACAAATGACAACATGTGTTTTGTTGCTCTAGGGCTACCTGGATGGCACAGCGATGCCACTGGGCGGCCGCTGGTGCTCTATTTACGTCTTAAAGGAACTGTACGTGCCGTATTTTGTTACAAGGTCAAGAAAATTGTGTCTTAAAAGGTGATGCACAATTCGTCATCAAGCGTCCAGTAGGTGGCAGCGTCTGTTATGCCAGTTGACCCGTGTCGCGCCAAATGCCTGTAGCATGGTTTTGGTAGTTTTGTACACGTGGAGGGGATCACTTTACGTCTTCTTTTGCTACTTCTATTGCAGCCAACTCTCTTGCTGCTATGCAAGGAATACGCACTAAATTTTAAACAAATCTATGTTGTTCCGAAAGCTTGTGAGTCGTGTTTAGTTTGAAGTTTGCATTTCCTCTTTTCGTCCACAGCCAATCCCCGAGGGCACCATATTACGTCATACTTTTAGTGCGCCAAAGTAGCCAGTGATTTGCACGTACAGTCTATTGTCCATTTTTCTCATGCTGTAACTGATTTGAGTAAAGTTTAATTAGAATGTTTTATCAGTTTTGTTCTAATATTTTCTGCTGATGAAACAGTCTTGTATTTTGAATTAGGGAACCGTTTAACCGTGGTTTCGTACCCTTTTAGTCTAAAATTTTACTTTCACAGTGCAAGAACGACTAAACGCTTAGAATGCACCCGTGTTTTGTTAAACATGGCATGTGCCTATTTAACAAAAGAGACACGTGCAAAACAGGTCTACCAATGCATTGGCGGTTATTTCTACCGTGAGACAATGTCGTATTAAGTGCCAGTGGTGCAACCGCCATATGCAAAGTTCGTTCATACCTCAAGGTTTTTGCTTCGAGCACAGGTTAGGAGATTATCCCGTTGTACGGGTGGCATTTTAACGGCACTTCCAATACGGTGTGAATAGCAATGTTTTTGGTGTCCGATAGCCCTGTCGAACGAAGAATGCATGGCAATGCAGAACGCTCAGTGCGATCTTTTTTGTGGAATTTTCAGGCTAGGACTGGATGCTGTCATCACGAACTACCCCAGCACTGCCCTCGAGGTCTTGAAAGCGGGGGACATCCGGCGACTAGTACGACTGGCTCATCTAGGCGACAGTCCTTGGGAGCGGATTGTAGACTGAAATCCAAAGCACGAGTACTGGTGGTTGTGAAGTTTCCTAAAACTACCAGTAGCCTAATTTTCAACATATCGTTTTTTATACAAAAGGCTCCAAGCAAATATCTTTAAAGCTACTCATTCACGCCCATTGCGGCTGTGCAAAGCACCATTTAAATTCGATGCCTAACAACGGAAGCTCAACGAAAGATTTATAGCCAGCCGGTTTCAGCCGAAGTATGCGACTGCGGACCTGAAATCTGTCCTCGCTGTTGCCACAAATAAAAATAAAGAGCACCCATATATGTGCGTACGCCTGTTGCCGTTTTTTTTTCATAGGTAACTGATCTATCACCCACTTGGTTCAGGTAAAGGTCTGGTCTCCTCGGGAGTTAAACTCTGCTTTACCTCCAGCTTCCTTTCAATGGGAACTTGCATGTATCTACAAACGGATAAAATTTCTGTAAATTTTGTAATTGACGTCTTAAAGAGCAGCGTCATATGTAATACTTCTCTTTAGGCAGATTTTTGGTTCCTGCGAGAAATATTTAAGGTAGAGATCAGTGCACGCGTGTTTTTTATTATGTATGGTACTGTTTTTATTAGTGTATTTTGAGAAATTTCAAAAATAAAACCTTTCTATTACATGCCCGGCTAGCCAAGTCTAGATGTAAAGTTTCATCTGTTCAAATTGCATTCCGGCATATGAAACCTTCGTTCTGGCGGATCGTGTTCACCAACCATGACGAGTCCTTTCAGTTTCTCCGTTGCTGTCGTGGTATTGAGGGACGGATGCTGTTTCATTGAAAACCCGCAATTGGAGTTTCAAAACCCTTCTTTGCACTCGATTGGCCATACATTCAAACTGAAATTGTCGACCACCGCCACTGCTTATGTGTCATGGTCTCCGCATCCTTATTATGCCATTGTGGGCAAACAATACAGGGCGTGCTTGAAGCGAGATACTGATGTAATGGTTACGTCATGTCCTTCTCCTTATCGTCTACCAGGAGATTACTACGACCCTGGCCGTGAAAATACAGGGGATTCCTGATTGCGAAAACAACAACTTCCGAAATCTAAAAGCTTCGCATTACAAACAAACTTGCTCACTCGATTTTACCTTGCAATAATTGGATATAGCTAAAGTTTCCCCTGCTCTTTAGCTACGACTGGGCATGGAAGAGGAAAAGCCTAGAAATATGGTCGGGTGTGGCAAGTAGTAAGGAGAAGTACACCCAGCTCTGCAGTATTGGGAATCGACGTATTCCTGCACAGATGTGTTGTGTACGACAATTTCTGCTGTGAGTATCTTTTTTTTACCGCCCTGAAACGGGAACAGTAATGATGCACGATAATTGTTCAGCCGCGCGTGTAGGAGATGGAAGAACAAAAATTGGTGCAGCCTCGATTATCGGTGCAACGCTCGATAAACAGCAGAAAGGGACTCCCCTCTCTTTTCTTAGGAGACCAGGCTGTTGCACTTCACAAGGCTGTCGGAACTTGCCGCTGAAAGTTGTCCATATGGGCAGGCCCGAATCGCATTGTCGGCAGCTCGTCTCTGCCAAAGTGGTATCCGAGCTAGACCAGTAAAGCAACGCCGATATAGTATTCGCCGCGAGATCGACATGTAGGCGGCGACAGCGTCGCGCTGCTAGTGTGGATGCTCCGCTGAGCGGCCCGGAAGAACGCACACTGTAGGCGCGCTTGGTGCCTTTTTCGCGCCGTACGTGAGCCCGAAAGGTGCAAACAATAGTGGTATGCTGTAGTTCGGTTCTTCAACGTTCAATGTATAGCATGGAAGCGGCAATAAGTTTTCATTTACTACGAAGACAAAGTGGAGACCCATCGCAATTTAACGGCCGCAATAATGATAATGACCTTTTACGCTGTGGCTCGTAGCAAGCTCGATCTTTCCAGACTACGGCTTTGACTCTTCAATAAAAGCATATACAGGAAACAAATCATTAGGCCTTTACCTCATAATTCAGTTTTCAACAGCAATTTCAATCGCTTTCACTGGTAGCATGACGCATTCTTGCATTTGTGGGATGCCCTTAAAAAGTAACACCACTTACCTGCCCCGATATTCTTTCTAAGAGCCTAGGATATTTTTGTGTGTTTTAAAGGCAACATAAAATTACTACATTTTAACAAGCGTAAAGATATAAACACAACCGTCCTAACGGGTCTTTTGCGCGCAGCATTACTTATATGAATTTTAGCAACTCTGAAAGGAGGTTTGATGATTAACGTAGTCGGTTCACTTATTTACGGCTTTCGTCGCAAGTGAACTTTCGAATTAAATTGCTAACGCGCGCAGAACAAACAGCATCTCATGTTTAGCTACAGTTGCAAAGTAACAAGCAGGTTGACAGTGTGTAAACCAAGCTTCTGGAACCTCAAAGTGACAACAGATTTTATGTTACGGCTGCGCTGTTGACCATTTGCGTTCCTTTTAAAATCTAGCAGGGGCCTAAACAGCGAGATGTGTTTGCGTTCTCCTGTAATGTCGCTTACGAATCATAAAGATCGCAAATTAAGTTGCCCTGTTGCAAATGTAGTAAAACGTTCCGTTGTACTTCTCGTTACGAAACATCGCAACGGCTTCCCGGTAGCTACCTTTTTTTGGAAACTGAATCTTGCATTTGTCTTGGGATTTATTTCTTGATGATTGGTTAAAAAAGGCAAGGATAAAAGTTTTTCGTGCATTACATTTTTTTTCAGGAGGGGGGGGGTGGTTCTGCCAACGTTTCAAGAGCAGCGAGAAGAGAACGCATTTAACGAGAAAAGCGAAACGTTGGTTATACGTGTTACTTGCAATTGAAAGTACGCTAGGCATCGTGTTTCGTAGCGGTGAAAAAGCAGTACTTCAACAAGTAGAAGCCAGTATTTTCCAAACTTATTAACCCCCAGTGGGGACTTTGGGGTTAAGCAGACCGGTGTGTGACTCGCGAAGGAAGATCACAAGGAAATTGACGCCATGGTCTTGAGCGGATATTCCAACACTGAATATATTGGGGACGGAACGCGCACACAAACGAAATAAAAAAAATTACACCATCTTCTCGTGGGGAACCCTGATGAGGATGCGAAGCATCGTGGCGGTTCCGTGTGGTTCCATTGTGTTGCCGTTATGTTGAGTGATCTGGTTTTTACTAGCACCAGGGGGAATTCCGCGTCCGGGTGCATACCGGTGGCAAAGGCACGCAAGTCCTGTTGTGTTACGGTGAGTAGGCGGTGGTTCTCGAGGCACCGAAACTCGTCCATCATGTTCTTGTCGATGTTGTCTCTGTGGTAGAATCGGTAGTCTCCGTCAGCTTTGGTGAGGTAAAGGTCGTTGACATTGGTGCACCGGCTGAGAGCAACGTACACGCCCTCCTCTTCGCAGCTTTGTCTTCTCGTTCTTCTTCTTCTTCGGCGGTTTCCCTACGGGAAGATGACGACGGTGGTTGAACGCGAACCTATCTCGTGATGGATTCTTTGGTTGGCCAATATCTAGGGGCATCCTGCCACAATCATCCTCAGAGGCGCTGCGGACGGGGCTGGTTGAGCTGCAAGGCGCGTGGCGCTTCCCGCCACAGCTTTCCCTCGGGAAATTCAGCATCCCACTCTAAAGTTTTCAGTTAGTCGTTTCCGTTGACGTTCAGCTTCGCGTGCCTTCGTTGTATCAGTAACTTGTTGACGTAGTTTGAATGAGTCAAGGACGTAAGACGCGTTCGTAGCACTTGCTCCTGTGCCGGATTTGTAACGTAGTGGGAAGAGCACCGCGGACCTCCCGTTGCGGCCAGACAGTCGTGGGATCGAAACCCGGCACCGCTAACTATTTCTTTTTTTCATAGTGTTGTATCGCGGAGCTGTGGGTGTAAGCAGGAGAGTTGCGCATGCGCAGTGAGCGTGTGGATGGCGCCGCCATCAACGACGCAGGACAAGGCGAGCCTAAGAAATGCTCCGCATTTAAAAAAACAGGTCCGATCCACTAGAGTTTGGGAGAGAAGGGGAGAAAAAATATACAACGCCACGCACACGGCTCTGTCCCACAGTGATGGCGCTCAGTCGCCACGGCGTTGACGTCCTCGCCGCAGGGTTTTGGAAGACGGCGGACAAGTCGCGGTTCCGCTGAGTCAAGCGCCGCTGGCTCCGCTCGCTAGGCCTTGCCTCGGAACTGCGGCTCCCAGGGACGTCGCGGCGATCTTACAGCTTCCCGAAAGGCGACGCCAGGTCTTCCGTGTCACAGGCCCGTGGACATAACCCCGCTGGAGCGACCACGAACCTCGAACCTCGAAAGACACGAAAGCCTCGAACCACCTGCCGGTCGTTTTTGTCCAGCTGCCCTGCGGAACCTGCGCCGCTTGCTCCGCTTCCCAGGCCAGCCCTCCATGATGATGATACTCCCCTCCTGGCACACACCCTCTCAGGGAAATTGGCCCGGTCACAATCTTCTTCTTCTTCTCGAAGCACCTGCTCTGTGCCGTCGTCCGGGTTTCTCCCGGCTCGTGGGACGCCAGTCACCACATTCACTCCCCTGCTCGAGAGGTTTGTTTGGGGAAACAAAACTCGGCACACAAATTGTTCGCTCATGGCGACACAGGGCACCGAAGGAACGGGCCGAAGTGAAGGTCCTTCGCAGTCAGTCCCCCCAAAAAAACAAAGTGTTCCAAAAATCATTCATGGGAAAAAAAACTACTCTGCGGAGATACGACTAAGGTAATCCGCTCCGACGTTTTCGCTACCCTTCACGTACTGAACTGTGAAATCATATTCCATCATTGTGAGGCTCCAGCAAAGGACGCGACTGTTAATGTGCCTCGCGGAGTGTATGTACGCCAAGGGCTGGTGGTCACTCTGTAAGATGATCTGCTTTCCGTATAAGTAATTGTGAAATTTCTTGATCGCCCAGACCAATGCTAATGCCTCTCTCTCAACAGTGGAGTAGGAAGTTTACCGTGGCAAGAGTCGACGACTCGCGTAGGCGACTGGGTGAAGAAACTCCGCATGCTGTTGCATGAGGAATGCGCCAATGCTTGTGGACGACGCATCCGTGCGGAGTACGAAAAGCTTGGAGGAGTCCGGCGCTTTCAGTATAGGTTCGGTTGACAACAGTTCCTTAAGAGAGTCAAACGCTGTTTGTTCCTTGTCGCCCCAAATGAGCCTGTTGGGTGCCCGCTTGCGAGTCAGCTCCGTCAAGGGTTGACATACTTGAGCGTAGTTTGGCACGAACTGCCGGTAATAGCCCGTGAGGCCGAGGAAAGACCGCACCTGTCGGTTTGTCGTCGGTCGTGTGGCGTCGTGAACCTTTTTGAGCGTTTCTGTTTGCGGGCGTTGGAGCCCGTGGCCAATGATGTGTCCCAGGAATTTTACTGAGGAGAAGCCTACTTCGCTTTTTCTAGGTCGAATCGTAAGTCCCGCCTTCTGCACCCTCCTGAGGAATGTCTCGAGTGCTTCTATGTGTTCCTCCCAAGTCTCGGTAGCGATGAGAACGCCATCGAAGTAATGGTAGATATGTGGAAGCCCACCAACCACCTTACGCATAAGGCGTGTAAAAACCGCTGGGGCGGTCTTGATGCCGAACGGCATAAACCGAAACTGGCATAGTCCCGAGGCAGAAGCGAAGGCAGTGAATGGCTTCGATTCCGCATCAATAAGCACTTGCCAATAGCCCTTAGTGAAGTCAAATTTCCAAAAGAACCGACTCTTTCCCAACTTTGCAAACATCATATCAACTCTAGGTATGGGCTCGTTGTCGGCGACAACGACAAGGTTGAGTTGTCTGAAGTCAATGCAGTTTTATCGTTCCATCTTTTTTGTCTACTGGCAAGATGGGAAACTGGTACGGCGACTCTGAGGGCTCGACAATACCCATTCACAGCATTTCCTGCACCTCGTTTTCCACGGGTTCTTGCATGGCAAATGGAATCGGGTACTGCAGCAATTGAATAGGTTGGTATGTTGTAAGGCGCAGCTTGCAGTGAGCCAGGTCTGTCTTCCCAGGGAGGTCTGAAAAGATTTTCTGGTAAGATGATAGAAGCGTACATGCCTGCGCGTGTTGTTCAGGAGTCATAGCCGCCGAAACGTCCACATTCTCTGTAGGTCTCTTTTTGTCTTAGAGGGACACACGGTACGTCGCCTCCTTCAGTTTCGTCGGATCTAAGGGCGACGGAACGTGTTGTGGATCTGGCTGAGACGGTTTTCGCTTTTCATATCTCTTCAACATGTTGATGTGGAAAAGGCTCGTCCGGGTTCCAAGATCAATCACATAATCGACTTCGTTGCGCCTTTCCAAAACATCGAATGGACCTTTCCATGTGAGGATTAACTTATTATTGTCCGATGGGAGCAGAAGCAAAACTTTGTCCCCAACGGCGAGGTGACGTCTCTTCGCCCTTCGGTTGTAATACTTTTCTGCGCCAACTTCGCCTTCTGGAGCTCTTCGTGTGCCAGTCGGCAAGTATCTTCCAGGCGCTGACGAAGCTCGACGACGTATGCATACGACGTTTTGACCTCAGGATTTACGTTCTCTCCTGTCCAAAGCTCCTTCAGTATAGCCATCGGTCCTCGGACATGTCTGCCGTACAGGAGATCGAACGGTGCAAAACCCAAGCTAGATTGGGGCACCTCGCGGTATGCAAACAGCAGTGGTGCCAAGTAGCGGTCCCGTGTTTAGGAGTTTCTTGGCACATCCGCCTTATCATTTGCTTTAGCGTGCCGTTTAATTCGTTCAACCAGCCGGTTAGCCATTGGGTAGTACGGTGTAGTGGGCAGCTGTGCAACTGAAAGAAGACGGCTGAGCTCCTTCATAAGTCCAGGTGTGAAGGACTTGCCCCGATCGCTGACGATTTCTCGAGGAAATCCCACTCGAGCAAACAACTCTAGAAGAGCTTCAGCGATCCTCTGTGTATCAATGCTTGGTAACGCCACGGCATCGGAGTAGCGGGTCCCGAAGTCCACCATCGTTAGCACATACCGGTTGCCGTTCTCTGTAGCGGGGGAGAGCGGCCCCACTATGTCGATGGCAACCCGCTGGAACGGTAGTCTCGATCACGGGCATGTTCCCTAGTGGCACGCGACCTACTAGATATTTAGGTACAGTCCGCTGACAAATGTCGCAGGATTTCACAAATCGTGTTATGTCACCCTGCATGCCAGGCCAGTAGAATTCCTCACGCACGCGGTCCAGAGTTCGTTTAACTCCTTGGTGTCCAGCCAAGATTCCTTCGTGAGCCATTGTCAAAACAATGTCTCGAAGCTCGATTGGTACAACGAGCTGCTCTATTTCCTGTCTCGAGGGTAAACAGTACAGCCGGTATAGAACGCCATTTACCATTTCAAACTGGATAGCAGCCAAGTTCACCATCATCATTTTCCCGGCCTCACCGAAAAACGTTTGAAGCGTACGATCATGTTGTTGTATTTGTCTTAAAGGGACACTGAAGTGATTTGTAAACAATGCGGGATTACGAGCGCAAACTGTAGTCCGGAGTCCCTGGGCCCTGTTTCGAACACTCTGTGCGCGTTTACGCGAATTTATTTAGTAGAAAAATCAATTCGAAAATGCTGTCCTCCTCTCTTTACGCTCGCCCATTTTCTGTGGCGTTTTCGTGTGACGTCAGCAGGAGAGGAGCTGACAATTGTCTGCGCTACTGCACGGCTCGCCGACCTTCCGCGACCGAGTCAGTCGGCCCACCGTTTAGTCCGCCGGCCGCCAACGGGTCGTCGCAATTCGCTCGATCAGTTGAAACTAAGCCACAACACGTTTGGGAATGGAAGAATGCGCCTTTATTTACTTCGTTAGTTTGTACACTGTATCTAGCTCCAAGTCAAGGTCGCTTCACACAAGCGCTGCACAAGCGCACATGCGACGCTTCGCTGACTGGTACGCCAAGTAGGAAAATATAAGGCCTCTTGAAGGGGGAGAAGAGTGAGCGAAGTCAATATAGGTACTAAGGAAATAAAATCAACTGATATTTTTACCGTACAGCGTAAAACTAGGGTGCGGGAAGCACTTTTGTGAGCTGGGCGAACAAGCAGAGCGGTCAGCAGCACGACTGCGCATCTGCGAACGCTTTCCCGTCTACAAAATGCAATTGCTAGACGTGAGCTATTGTGGAAACTCGAGGGGACGCTTACTGCACGAGCGCAATACAACAAATAGTCACCTAAGCTGCTTGAATAACTAAACTAAATAAAAGTGTCAACTGGTTATACATTATATACCTTATCTTTTCCATCGCTGCCGGCGGCCGCCTGTGGCCTAGTCGTCTGGGGTGCTGGGTATGTCATCGCAAGTGTTTTGCCAGTCACAAGTTCGAATCGCCGCGGCTACATGCTTCTTTTTATGAGTTAAGTTTTTTGTTTTTCGCCGATGTTTTCTATACTGAGTTCACCTTTTTTTGGGCCGCAATGTTCATTGCTCCACGAACTAGTCCACAGAACTCGCGCAGGCTGGCACTGCCGCGCTAGCGAGTTCTCGTTGGCGTGCTGTTGCCATAAGCACCGACTGCTTGCGGGCAGTGGGCACAGGCCAGAATCAACAGACCCTTGGCCTGGTGCGAACACGCTTTTTACGATACAGGCATGAGCGAGGCAAGCTCCAAATATGGGGGAAAAGCGCATGCATTTGAGCGTCTGCAGGGACGCGGAGGGCGTTCATGCACTGCGTAGTCCTCAGATAGTGAATGCTACGATTCCAAGCCGTCCTGGGAGGCTTATCTTATGCATTTTACAGCCGAGCAACATGGCAGAAGCGCGGTACTACGATAACTGGGATATTGAGAATGCCCATCCAACGACGCCATCGAATGTCAAACATGTTGTTTTACAGACCGAAACCGAAACTTGTTTGATTGCTAACCTTGGGCATCGTCCAATCACGGCGCCCCCTCCTCCCAACGTCACAGCTTAGTTTGTGCGGCCGCCGCAAACCGCGCATGGTAGTTTTTCTTCTTTCGCGCTTTGTAAAATAATTACCGATTTGTCAACCGGATAAACGATGAAAAGTGTGCTAATTTAGCCAGTCTACACAGTGCAAGCAAAAACGGGAGCTTGACAAATTCACTTCAGTGTCCCTTTGCGCTACGAGCCCACGCGCATTTGGGTAAGAGAAGTGGTGCACTCACCAAGCACATGTAGGGATATAACCCCTGCATTCTTGCTACATGCCACGCGAAAGCGAATAAAGGAAGCTCACACCAACCCATGTCATCTCACTTCTACTACGCCAATGCGCCTGTGGCTTCCAGTGTTCACGTTAAAATTTTAGCTCCTTGTCGTGCCCCCTCACGCCAATCGATACCTCAAGGAACACATTCAAATACTCCTTGATGGCCAGGCCATCACTCCAAGCCCCAGCATCAAGATCTTGGGCCTCCTTCTTCAGGCAAACACCACGAGTGGCGTATCCTTGCAACAGCTCAAACACACCATCAATAAACCATACAGATGATCAGGCGAGTTGCCACCAAGAAGCGAGGCCTCAAGGAATCCCATACCGTTCGATTAGTTCGATTATTCCTCTCGCGAATCACTTACGTCAACCCCCTGTCTTGTTCTCGGCAAGGAGGACGTAGACATGCCTTATATAATGATTAGAAAGGCGGTTGAGCAAGCCATTGGTCTTCCAATGAGTGCGTCCACAGAGACCCTGCTTAGCACAGGGCTCTACAACACGGTGAAAGAGCTGATAGAGGGCCATCTTTCTATCCAGGAGCTCCGAATGAGCAGAACGGCGGCGGGTCGCCTTATCTTTCATGAGGTTCGCTGGGCAGCACAGAATGTCACTCCGCTTGATGTACTCCTAGACTTTTGGCGACAAGAAACAAAGCTGCTCCCTTTGCTTCGAAATATGAACCCCTCAGACTACGCGGGTCGCCGACAAGCACGGGATCAAGCGCTAACACCACCCTCGGTGGGGATCATGCCGTTAGCTACAAAGACGCCTCCCAACATCGAGGGCAGCAGATCGTGGCTACATTCAGAACCAACCTCCTTGCTTGTGCCTCACTCAAGACCGAAGACATGACGGCAGCAGAAGAGGCAGCCATCCCCTTGGCTCTCACTCAAGCACGGGTTCGTAAGGTAGTCACCAATTCCCAACAAGCCTACCAGAATTACCTGTCGAGTTTGGTGTCCCGACCCGCACTGCGTGTGCTAAAAAAACCACTCCCCAAATGGTTCCATTCAGCTCATCTGGACGCCCGCTCATGCTTCCATGGAAGGCAACGAATACGTCCACCAAGCCGTACTTTGAGCCCTCCTGCTATGAAGCTGCATGATGACAGTCACCCGCTTGTCTCGTTCAGGGACGTAACCCAGCATTATCACCTTCTGAGACAGACCCTACCTTCGCCTTACCCTGACCTTCCCATAGAACAACAACCTACCCTACGGCTCATACAATCCGGCTCCTTCCCACACCCGACGCGTCTTCACTTAATGCACCCGAATCGCTACGATGCTGAATGTAAACTTTGCTCAGAAGTAGGAACACTCTTCCACATAATCGGGGTGTGCATCTTCAGCCCTGAGCACCCTCCTCTCTTTCCGTCAACTACCGAACAAGAGCCATGGGAGATGCTGCAGTCCAGTCCCTCTCTGCCTACCCAGCTTCAGCTGGTAGAGAGAGCACAGGTGGCGCGGACTGAATATGGGCTACAGTGAAGGAGGAACCACTCCCCTGGACCACACTCTGGGTCTTTCAGGAATCTGTATTTCCTCTTTCTGCATCTCCTACTTCTCATCCGGCTCCTGCTCCGTCTCTGCCGCTGATCTCGTCGCCTCTGTTCACGACGGCAGAGACGGAAAAGTGAGATCGTCTAACACCAGGTTTGAGCTTTAATTTCGTGAAAGAAGTTTCCACTCATGTGCTATACCAATACAACTCAACGAACCACCGTTCATGCTTCATGCATTAATTTAACCTTACCAAGAATATCTGTTTGAAGGAGTAGAGGGTAGAGGGTATGCAAAGTGAATTTCTCTTCTCTCTGGTGTCAACATTTGTGGAGCGAAGTGAGTGAATTATGTGACGTCGCATTGGTAAACACTGTGGGTGCCGTTTACCGCTTTGCTTTCCAAACACATTCACAGAGTGGATTGGCGTTAATTTTTTATGCAGCAGCAATGCTTTTTCAAAAAAATGAACAGCAGCCTAAACGAAGAACAAAATTTGCAGATTGCCACATAAATATTTTCATAGATTGATGTCGCTAAGGTTGGCCGAGGCGCACTGGCAGCCAAGGGCGGGGGTCCGCCTTGTTTAGCAGTTTTTTCAGTAAGGCAAAAATTTATTAAGATACAATGTTAGTGCATTCGGACATTATAATAGTCAAGAAGTAATATAATGAAATTTCAAATAAATTTGAGAGGTCGACCAACATCCCTTTGTTCTATATTATCCGATATACCTAAATTCCTTGTCACTAATTAAAGGCAATAAACTGGGTTTCCTCGGTCGCCGAACCACAGGTTTTGTCTTCACTTATGTATTCCAAAAAACGTAAGAAATAATTTTTTAAATCGAATTCTCAGTAACAATGGGCTACGATATTACACTTTCTCTTAAAAATTCACTTGTAGATGACTTTGTACTGTTGAAGGCTGCTAATACACATTGCGAATTATAATTATTCTGCCTGTAGTGTTTTCCAGCACCTACGAAGGCATTTAAAGCTCAAATCTCATTCCCAGCTCAATCGCGTAAATTTTCGTAATCCTGTCAATTCTTCCTTCGCAATACTCAAAGGTTTAATGTGAAATTCAAGCAAGTCTAGGACTCGGATTTACGCCATGCATATCGAAAGCAACACCACGCAGAAATATGGTCGTGCTATGCTGGTCTAAATTGTAGCAGGTCTTTAACCTAGTAATTATATAAGTTGCGACCACCGAAAACCATTGTGAATTTTTAAGGAAACTTCGTTTTAAAAATATCCAGCTGCTAACACCGAAACTGAGCGAACTACAATTAAACAGTGTGATGTCTGCGCTCAGTGCCGCTCGTTTTGGTATTTCAGCGCTGGTTAGAAATTGTGATTAGTAAATTCTGCAAATCTAGCCGACAATCGCTTCTGCACTCAGCAAAGGAATGTGAGGCATAAGTCTTTAAAGGGTGTAAGAATAGATTAAGAAATTTGCATTTTAATGAACTCTTTGCCTAGGCATGAAAATTGAGGATACATCTTTCCAGCCCATGTGATTTACTTACACATAGCAAACGCAATGAGCATGTTCTTTGACCATTAAAACGATTGTGACAGAGGGTATTCATTTTTATTCAGCAACCATGAGTGCTTCAAGATCCCGAAAACATAAACCTACTTTCCGGACTCTAAATATAATTTGGCAATGAGCCTGATCTCTGTAGTCTGTTTTAGGGCATTTCAATGACAGGTGTTTGAAATAACAAGTAATAATGCCCACTAAAAACCCTTAGGACGATAAGAAGATGCTGTGTCAACCAATGTCTGGTATTTGTCAGAAAACAAAAGAGTACATTTGTGCTCTTAAGTGCCGCGAGATCCGAAAGCGAAACGCAAGCGAAACGCATACATATTCAGAATTCTGAAGCCTACGAATTCAGCGTGGGAAAAGACAATACCAGGTAATTTCCATTGTGTGCGCTACTGTATTCATATCTGTTTTCAGTTCGGGAGTCCTGTCTGATTTTGTTGAAATGCAATAGTTTATCTTGATGAGGCTCCAGACTGGTTTTTATCGACCTAGACAGAGGAAAATGCGAAGAGCAAAAAAGACTCCAACATCGAATATAAATGCACCAGGCCACTGCTTTGTTCAAGGCATTTCAGATCCTGAGTTCCAGAGTGTGTGCACTGGCAGCTGGGGTCTTCCTACAGTACTAAACGACACGGTTGCAATCGGTCCTACCAGGCAATGGCCTTTGCAAAAGCAACTGCACCATGCTTTAATCATGTTGTGGTGTTTATGGCTCTTCTGCACATGACCCTGCTTCCGGTAAGTTTAGTGCTTTTGTGTGGCAAAACTTTCTCATACTCGCGACTTTGAGCTTAATAGGTGCGGTGGATTGATCTGATAAACGGAACGTTGTCCTAGCAAACATAGGTGGGCCCGAGGCGCATCGCGCCTCTATAAACTCTATAAGAGATGCGAGCACGCAAACTCTGAGCGTGTACTCCCCCATGTTCTGAAGCACACGATATTTTACTCATTGAATGGCTCATTCATCAAAATGAAGTTCCCAGGTCTACCATATCACAAATATTCATTGAGCATTGCTGGTTAATTGTCATCGTAAAAGCCCCACAAATACCGCATAGTTAACCTCGCTTTTACACTATAAGGTCTGCGTAAGCTCAAAAACTTGAATTGGTCCTCCGCTGGGTTCCAATCCACCCTTTGATTGCCGCACATGACTGGTGGAGGCAATGACAGGGGCCGCTGCTTTTAAAAACAGCTGACATAACAATACTGACATGCAACACACTTGACACCAGCTCACAGGACCACCAAGATCACTGTTCCGCAGGGGTAAAGAACATCTATCTGCAATTAGCATTCTGATAAATGTAAGGCATTCAACACAACACTGCACAAACACTTATCGGAACAATACAGACAGCATATTCTCCCCTCTCGTGCTCTTAGCTGATCATCCCTTGTGTTCTTAAGTATTTAGTAGAAGCTATTTTACAGCCGATTCCTCACCAGGCACAAACGCTGTTTGCTCCTCTACTCTGTACATTTTCATTGCTTTTAATTTATTCACCTTTATTCTGGCTCATTGCTTTTTTGTATTTACAGATGTTCCAACAAAAAAAGTTTTGGCATTCTCGCTATTCTCGCCTAAGAACCATTAAAACCAATCATCATCATAGAAGTGATCTGACGAGTGTTTTTGAGTGCATCCGAAGAAAGAATCAGGCCAGTAAAACAACATTCCATGAGAAATCTTTCAGCTAGGTTTATGAAACGAGCGAAGCATCTTTGACCGAAGCGAATGAAAATGCATGTGCGAATATAAATAAGCAAAACGTCCAAGGCCCCACAGCCACCCAAACCCCTAAACGGTGGGACATCGCAACGCCGCCGAAGTGGTATGGGTCGCGCCTTGTCTTCAACACGGCTTTTTCATCCGGCAGAGCACTGGTCACTTCAATTGTTTTTATTTTTCTCAATAAAACGTACATGATGCGGAGTAACACAACACGAACGTATTAGCGCCACAATGGCTACCGAGTCTAGCAATCGTTTTGATTTTTTTATATTGTTAAGTGCGCTTCGAGTACCAACAGCACAGAGCTTTTCACACTTATCTTACCTTTCTGTGGCGCTGGCGTTTCCAAATGTTTGAGACTACTATGTGCAGGAATTTCACTGACCGCTTGCTTGTATGCGCCGAGAATTGATATCATCAAAGAAAAGGAGCTCTCTTGAGCGTTTTGTAAAATGATGCATAGTAATTTTTTTGTTGAGGGACTCGAGTGCTGTTGTCGATGATATGATATTCGTATGCAGAAAAGATAAAATCCTATTTGCGAACATGAGCCTTCTGAAGCCGCTATTGAAAGACACGACGCATATCTTGCTTTTCCCCCTGGAACTCGGTAACACGGTCTTGGCCAAGCTGCCTAAAACGTATTCCTTGTGTCCTGCTTACGTCATATTTCAAGCTTCAGATTTCTTTGCAACCACATACAGACAAGTTGCTTATGTGTGCACTTTCATGATTCTTGTGGCAAACCCTCATGTGCTGCCCTAAGCCCAAGGAGCTTTTCCCAATTTCCTTGTTCGGATGCCCACCGTGAAGTGGTATTGTTGTTTTCAATGTAGTATTGAGTTACCAAACGATAGTTCATTGAAACTGAACAAATCTACACTTCAGAATCTCGGCCCAAACATGGGAAAACTGAAATGCTCATGAAATGTAGCCACAAGTTAAAGAAATGGATGGCTTCCCTAGGGTAGCCTTTGGAAAAATGTCAGCAGAAAAAAAAAGCCGTGTGATTTCATGGCATGCGGTTTTGTTTTGGTGCGTTATCAGAGAGGGCGAGCTCGTCAAGCAAGCCTAAATTTACATTGTTAAAACGCTAGGATCACGTCGAGGGCAAGCGTTTAATTTGGCTTCCACTCTACGCGAAGGATAGCACAACGTGGCGCTATACAGGTACAGGAATGTTCTCTTCGACCAGATTTAGGGGAAATCCCCAAGGTGGAGTAAGTTTCTGCGAAGGAAAGTTTGACATTCCACCTGAATGCAGCCAAACGGCTACAAAGGAAAGCTATACAGGCTTCCTCAGAAACTTCGCAGTTGAAAACAAATTGCTCTGCGTCGCCAGATGAGGTGTGAGGCGTGGCTGTAAAGGATATTTTTAACAGCAGGGCTGTTAAGGCCGAGTGTTATCTCTCCGTCGCACCAAAAAATGTTGAAGTGTGAGAGAAAGTGGGGAGGATGAAAGGCTCCCGCGAGCTGGTTACGGGAGTGCGCGTCTCAAGAAAAAGATGTGGTTGGCCAGGTCACGGTAATAGAACCCTCGACTTTCACGCCACGAAACCGGAACACTGTCCACGGAACCACCCCACAAGCCCGAGGAATGCGGGACTAGTAGCAGGGGAGAACAATAACATCGTGAAGCAAAAAAAGGTTCCTGCGTTTTTTGCAGCCGCCCCTTTCATATTGGCGATTTCCCGTGCAAGCCAGGTGAACTTCCGAAGCGTTGTAGTCCCACGCGAGAGCCGGGAGCCAAGCCGGAGATTCGCTTGTGCCTATATTACCGGTTGGTGCCCGGCGCCACCAAGGCACACGAATGCACATGGTGCCTTCCACAGCCACGGTTGACGCTCAACTCGCAACTATGTGTGGCAGGACATGCCGCCAGACTCTTTCACCCCTTTCAAAGGTCCGCACTCGACCAGGGAGCCTGTACCCATTAAAGAAAGCAGTGGGTGCCCGGAGGTACCAAGCTTTCAATTCAGTACCTCCGGCATACGAGGCGAGTGCTGTACCTATGAGCCATCGCTGCGGTAAAAATTCCTGCGTTTTTGCAGGCGCCCCTTTCCATAGGAGTAATTTTCCGTGCAAGCCGGTGAACCACCCAAGCGTTGTAGTCCAACACAAGGGCCGAGTGCCAGGCCGGGGAGTCTCTTACAAGGAAAACCTACAAGGAAAAAAAGGTCAGATGGAAATATTCACAAGTAGTTGAGCCAAATGAGTTAATTGTAAGGATGAAAATCACTAACGCTAACACCGAATTTCGGCACAGATAGCGTGCCAAAAAACCTTCAAAAAACGTGGTAGCAGTCTAGAGTCAACAAACAGGACAAGCTACAAGTAATCATGCGATGATTGGGGCGATACCCCACAGACACATGCAACCGACAAACGGAGGTCGCCTTACCCAGAATACAGATAGGCCGTACACATGCACCTCACTCGTTCCTGCTTAGAGACTCCTACCGACCCCTGTGTAGCAGGTGTGGAAAGGGCCTATTCGTAATTCAAATCCCCATTCAGTGCAACACGCTCCACACAGCACGAATTAAACGCTTCCTACAAATGGACAGAAACATATTTCACTATACCCATCCTACCTTAAGCTGGGTATCCCATAATTTCTCATTAGCGCACTTTTCATTTCCTTGTAGATTTAAATTTTACCCCTGATATTTTATCCCGCACACTAACAACCAGGCCCTCTGCACCAGCCATCTTCACTGTGATTTTACGTGTTCGGTTTCTGAATGCTTTTAATGTTGATAACCCTCTTAATTAAACCACTGGTTTTGACGCTCTTTGCCCTCGTTGGGTTAGCGCCATTAACCACCAGCTATCATCTTCATCATCAAAACAAATTAAAATCATTTACGAGTTCACAACCCCCCCCCCCCCCGGCCAACCTTCCGAATGTGGAGCCCGCACAGCGCTACGATGAATCGCAGGTGACTCAAAAAGTGACCGAAACCGAGTAACTGATATTCTGCATCATGCTTCTATGAAGGTCTTCCGACTTTACCACTTCTTACTCAGAACCATGGCAACAGCCATTGTTACCGACGACGTGTTAGGTTTAATGTGTGTCAGCATGTCATAAATGCAAAGAAATACGAAAAGCGGATAACAATTGTGCGGAAGTTTGGGTCTTCGAGGTGGGACATTTCAGATTCCTATGTTGCAGTAGTCTCTGACTGCAATGTCACGTGAGCTCAATCGAAACGATGATTGTGTTTGGAGCTATAAGTACCTATTGACCCGTAATTAGATTACTAGATGCCACCTACTATGAATTTTGACGAGTGAGCAAGCTGTTTAACCCTTAAGACTCAATAATAAATCCCGCGTTTTGGTTTCGCGATGCCAGTATCACAAGTCCTGCGCTCCGGACGGGTAAGTTATTTGCGGGGGAATACAGTCTCCCTGTCACTTTTTTGGTGCGCAAACGTTAGAAAGGGGTTAGCTAATTCTCAAACCGATTACGTCGGGCCCGGAGTGAATTAGGAACTGCATTTAGATGCTTCTTCTAACAACGCACCACTTGTATGTCGGATAGTTGGCTCTGAACATATCTTACACTTGCACCGTCTGTAAATATGCATTGGTGACTCGACAACAAAAGTTCTCGGACGGTCACAAAGACGAGTTGAAACCACCGAAGATGTTAGTTATCGCAATCATCTATTAATAAAAATTGATTCATTTATCGGTTTACTAACGCAAGTTATTTATTTGGCCGTTTATTCACCACTCAGAAGACCCTTTCTGAGGGTATACCTTTGGAACGACCATGAACATGTGTTGCAGGGTTCAGCTGAAATGTACACAAAACGGCAAATAAAATCAAAGTGCGAGCGGGGATCTTGCGCAGGGAAAGGGAACCCGCAGTGCGGGAGGAGGCTTAGAAAAGGCAACGCTGCGCTCCGGGTAAGGAAAACACAGCATCTCAGGATGATATGCCACTGCCGTATGTGCAATACGGGCCGCCTTGAGGAATGAAGATACCGACGAGGGCGAACCTGATGCTTTTGGTGATGGTGGGTGAGCGGAACGATATTTAAAAAGTGCTCTCCATGGGGCTGCTGGCGGGCTGAAGAAAGTGACCACCAAGTGCAGCGGAGAGTTCAATGGCAGATTATTAGGATTAACAACCGGGTTTTCGGATTCGCATTCTAAGTATGTTAGCATCCTCAGGAATCTCTACGACAAGTGCTTTGCCAATATGCCCTTTCTCTGCGAGCATCAACTACGCCGTTTTATACTAAACCAGTGCCAACAGTGACAGTGCCACATAAATCAGCGAGTGATGCACAAGGTTGATCGCTTTCATAAACCGGACTGTCACATGCACACATGCAGTGCTCCTTTTTTCGAGACGACGTAAGAAAGACGGTAAACCTGCATGACTTCGTAGTCTCACTTCCGGATAAAGCTTTATTTTCGTGCTCATTGGATGACCTTTGATTAATTGAATAAATTAGAAGCTGTAAAACTGTGACCGACCAATGTTCCAACAAAAGTGCGGCAATCAGGCATCAACGCTTCTTTAAACATAGTTCGCATACATTTATCTCAGCCGACAATTATCAGAAATTTTGTGAGTGCACGGGTCCTAACAGTTGTTTCTACAGGGACCGAAAACGCGCGCTGAAGGTTGCAAAAGCGTTTTGTACTACGCCTCGATAAGGGCATGTGCCCGTGGTTTTCGACATAACGACAACTTTTCTAACGACTTTTGTGTTGCTTCCGTATGCAGAAAATGTATTTTTTCTACCTGTTCTTTCGGTAGTGATGCCACATTACGTAGAAATTTGGTTAGTGTGCAGGCCAGTTCTCCATTACAACTACGTGTCGTCGCAATAATAAGAACAGTCGATAAACAACACGCCGGTCGACTGAAGCACCATTTCAGCACTTTCACCTCCTTTGCGATCAAGAAATTTTTAAAAATTGAATAAGTTCTCTATAAACTTTTGTTTATCAAATTATTCATTTGCTTACCTTTTGTCTCCTGAATGAGTGTTTATAGAAATTTTTCATGTGACCCTGTCTCCTGAAGTTAGGACATTACTCAAAATAGCCCTACAACATCGAGAACGAAACTGAGACACCTATTCTTCTGGGACACACTTCTCCAAGCGTGCCTCTTGGGATATCGATACGAATCACCGTTCTTTGCTTTTTTTTACAGATTAACGATAGAAAAAGGCAGTGTTGCAGTGGAGACCAGTCACACGTCCGGGGAGGCCTGAACGATTGAAGTTCGACTTTGATGATACAGCCGTCAAGTTAAATATACTTGCCCTACCACATATATTTTTTTGTATGTGGGAGAGCGCTTTGCAAAAGTTAGGAAAACTGGCAGAACTTTTTTTGTTCATATAAACCGCTAATTACTTGCTCTACAAGCTAAATTCTTATCATGTAACCTTATAGGGTCGAAAGGGTAAAAAAATCCCCAAAAAACGTTTTTGGGCACAGTACTTTTCAAAAGTTATGAAAACTAGCGAAACTTTTTTCGGTTCATGTAGACCGCTAATTACTTGCACTACAAGCAAAGTTCCTGCCTTATAACCTTATAGGGTCGAAAGGGTAAAAACATCCGGGAAAACGTTTTTTCAAAATGAAACACCCTGGACTGAAAGGGCTTCCATGCCGCTTTTACATGTGATTGTGTGCAGTCTGGGGTGAGCAGACGTTGACAGGTGTGCGCAGCACTGTGTAGAGTTTCATTATACATAAAAATATATCATGTGGCGCGAGAAACCATGCAAAGAAAAAAACAAGCGCTGAAAAAGCCATCAAGACCATTTATTGTTTATAAAAATGTCTCAGTAGAACAAAAGCCACAAAACTCGCAATGATCTGAACCAGACCGGTGCGCTTTCTGCCGACGCTTTTATTACAAAAATGATTCTACTGATGTCTTTGAACTGCACACTAGCTACATTTCTCGAGACCCTCGTTACGCTAAACCCACAAGTGGTGACTACGAATCAGTTAATGAAGTCCATTTATTGTCTCGACGGTTTATGATATAATGATAAGGTGCCTGCAGCCCAACCAGCTCTTTTGCCATCATTAATGTCTGGTGACTAAGTAGGAAGCAAATGGTAGTTCTCGTCGATGGGATCCAGATTCTGACCGCCAGTGATGTAGCCGCCGTCGTACCTGAAATATCAGAGACCACGTGCGTGTGGGCTCTGTGTCGTTTATTTAGTAAACAACAAGCAAAGAAATTTTGGGGCTGCTGTTATTATGTGTCTTTTGCTTAAAGCCAAGCACAGAGGTAGCTTTTGTTTTATAGAGAGCATCCAGGATGGTGCTGAAAGGAGCGGGGCTTGGGTATTTGGAAATTGGACGTGTTCGCTTTGGACAGGTAGGCGACAGCTAGTGGAATTCTGCTGTACCTCGTTAGAGGACGCAGTTGCTTGGGACGTTAGAGAGTTTTAGCAGTCCGTCTGTTCCATCGTGTACGTTGTTACCGTGTTGACCGGGACCCGACTGCGCCTGCGCGCGCGGAAGGGCGAGCAGGAAGAGCGAGGAGGCGCACCCCACCGTGACGAATGCGCGGACATGGCAAAGGCCCACCCGCGGAACTAATCCCCCTGTAGCGACGAATGTACAAGTATCGTAAGTAGCGCTTGAAAAGGGACGACTGAAGAGAAGATACACACGGTGGCGCTAACTCTCAAGTGATTTTATTACGCATAAACACAAATATATGATCAGAATGGACACGTGTCCAGGTCAACCCCGAAAGTGCAGTTTGATAAACACAAGCGTTAAAGGATTACGATTCAAAAAACACAAGATTACACTGTGCATATTCAACAAACAACCCGCAAAACACCTAAGTTAAAGCATTTGATAAGAACAGAAATTCCTTTTCATGTAGTGCCACCGACGCGTGGCTGACACATTTATCATCGTGCTTTCTTATATAAAAAGCTTCAATTAACTCACGTGCCAATTGGTGATTGTTTCGCCACAGCAGGCTGGTATTTAAAAAAATGGACAGCATTGTGCCTGGTCCTTATCATTGTGGGTCGCGCAATGTCGAGTGATATGTGCACGAGTGTTGTTCTTGAGCGACCTCTGGTGTTCCATCAGTCGAACATTGATGCACCTGCCTGACTGGCCAATAGATACTTTATCACATGATAATGGCAATGAGTACACAGTTGCCGTGTTGCACGAGACAAATGGCGAAGCATGCCTAACATTGCATTATCTCTCAGGCTTCTGGCCGGACAACTTTATTTCCACAATTTTACACAACTTACCAAGTTTATTCGGAGCAGTCTCTAACCCCATAACTGCCGGCAACATTCTACAAACCTTGTGACAAACGGTGAATATAGGGAATCACAGCGGTTTTCATTTTTTCTGCAACAAGACCATCTTTCCTAGATTGCGCTGAGGCACCCTCCACTTTAATTAACTTATGGGCAGTCTTGTGTGTTATGTGCTCAGGGAACTCGGAGGCGTTAAGCCTGGTTATCTGCGCCTGGAAACTATTTCCAGTTTTATGCAAACAGGACTTAAACACCGCAGACCTTAGCAGAGAAAAGGCTATTCTACTTTTCACCAATTTAGAGTGCCCCGACCTGAAATTTATAAGTGGTTTCGAAGATATAGGGCAATACTCCCAGCAGACATGCGCGGGTTCCAAGTAAAAGCGCAAATCAGGGAATTGTAGGCATCCTTTTGTCGGCAGCTCAAACGTGAAAGTCAGTGCAAGACTACTTTTTAAACAATTTTAGCACATCAACGGCTTGGCGCGATACATTGCAGTTCTCCACAAACACAAGAAAGTTATCCACGAATCTCACTAATTAGAAAGCCAATCCGCACAGGTTTTGCAAAAATATTGCTAAGGACTGGAGCCACCTTAGAACCAATGCATTTCCCGGTTTTCTGCAAATGTAACCCCCCATTCCACTCTACAAAGTTGGACTGTAAGTAAAAAGACAGGATTTCGAGAAAACCACTTATAGGGACACCTCAATTATTAGCAAACTTCATTTCAGCATTTTCTTCGGTAATGCACGTCTTCGCACAATACATGAGTTCATCGTGAGGAATAGAGTAATACCGATCCTCAACATTGATGCTGAACATTTGGCGCGTACCGGGGTTGTTCGTACTCAGAAATTCTACAAGGCTGTCCCAATTCGTTTATGTCTTCTCTTCTGTCGGCCAGTTTCAAGCGCTACTTGCGATACATCAACACCAACTAGCCCAACTGTGACTTTCACTGAATGTACAAGTGCCCAGACGGGTCCCGGTCAACACGGTAACTACGTACACGACGAAACAGACGGACTACTAAAACTCTATAGTTAGTGTGACCGAAAGTGGGAGCGGTAATCGTCTACTTCCTCTCGTGCTCCCCGCAGTAGAAGTGGTATTCGGAACACCAACACAGATTCGTAGTATTTTGTCTATGTGGTCCCTTTCGCTCCTTACAATTTTGTTTGGATGGAGGAGTCAACACTGGGAAACTCTAGCCGAAGCGCCCCCTTCCTAAACGGTGTCAGGTAGCCTTATCAGAGCGCTGAGGCCGTATCCAGCAGCGTTGTTAGATAGCATGTCGATAATGGGCACAGATGATGCCAGCCTCTCGTTTAAGGTGCGAACGTATATGTTTGACTTGTCCTTTTAAATGCATATCATTTTAGTAACTCACAATGTCACGCGGCGTTGGCGTGCCTTGTCGTAGTCCGCAGGCGCGCCTTGTCGTAGTCTTTCCATATCGACATAAACTGAGACCACACAAGTGTGACTGTGCTGCATCTCACGTCTGTGCAGGATGAATATCAGGGTGCAACATTTTACAGTACCGCTCTTAACACTGGCGCAACTGTGCCCCGTACTGCACATTACCCAAAATTTAGTGTAATTACTCATTTTTATGCATATAGCAGCATTTTTACGGCGGAGGCATGCAGTGTTTCTCGTTGTAACTAACATTTTTAACATCAATTCCACACACCTATCATTTGTACGGATTCTATTAATGGGTTACGTGAACTGTCGCACAAAAGCCTGCCAAAAAAACATGCTAACAATTTCGTTTTCACGACCATTATGTCCGCATATTGCTGAAATGTGGAGTTAGGAATATGCTGGTTTCGGGCTACTCTGTCATCCTCGCGAGCGAAGTGGATCTGCTCTAAACTGTTCTTCTAAGAACAGGGTGGAAAGAACAATTTCGTTCTGTGTCCTCAAGCCACGCACGAAAAACAACCTCTCAAGTCATGGCAAACAGAATGGAGTGCACAGATAGGCAGCAAATTGAAATAAATAAATGCACACTTTCCACATACGCGGCTGACCCAAGAAATTAATTTATCGAAGATCGTTTACTTAGTTACGGCTAGGCCACACACATGCAACACAATCGCCACTGCTCACAGGATCTTCAATACCTCACTGTCACAACTGCATGGAAAACCTATTAGTCATTCACATTCAAATCTAATGTAACGCACTGAACACAAGACGCCAGAAACATTTCCAAAAATTGTAACTCATTTCAAAGCGCTCATCATATCGCTGATCAACGACACCAGGTATTCTATTAGGCGTGAATTGAGAGATATATAGTTTTTGCTCTTGTATTCATAACACGCATATTCGCAACCTTCGCACAATAAAGTGGTAATTATATGTGTCTTTTCAGCACTTTTAATATTAGTCTACAAAGTGGCACCATACAGCAGCCATGTTATTGGTATTTTAAACACTTTTAAACCGTTTGATAAAAATGTACCGCCTGACCATTTTGGTATAGGTACAGCATTCTTCGGTGCTCTGTGCCCTTGGTAGGCCTCGCGCCATAAAAACCAAGAACCAACATTATCAGGACATTTCGCGCGTCTGACGTCGTTACCAAATCTCCTCTACCCCAAATCATTCATTTTCTTCCCCCTCAATTGCTATTCCAATGAGCTACTCGGCGCTCGTGGCGTTAGTCGTTTCCGCAAGGGATTCCGCGCTTTCACATTCGATCGTATTTTCGCGCCAAAGCCGGGAAATTTTAAAAGTTATAAGTTTCCTAGATGAACTCCAGCGGAAACATTCGGTTGCAGTTTCCGCCTAAGATGGCAGCGAACACGGCAGTACAAATGTCTCTGGGTGCAGTTTAAATGCGAATAGTATATGTGCTGGTCTTATTGTTCGTATTGGCCATGATATGCTCATACCTAATTACCACCTTTCTTTATGCTACTGCCGAACCCCTAAGGCGACTCTACCCAGCAAAGATTTTTTGCCAAATTTATCTTGACATTCCGCTCTTTGTGCATTGATAAGGAGCTTTCTAATGTAGATTTAATTGGCGTTCTTTTGCAGACTGCAGTTGCAACGCAGCGGCCATTTTACATAATTGGAAACATGGTGAACTCCCTGTACGATGTGAACGTCTTCTTGGAAGATGGCGCCAACGCGCTACAGGCGGATGTGACATTTAGCCCAAATGGAAGAGCGCAACACACGTACCACGGCCCGCCTTGCGACTGCTACCGGTCTTGCACGAGAGACTCGACAATCCAGGATTACCTCACCAAGATCTCGTCTGGCCGTAAGCCCACAGTCGTTTGATAGCCATCATGATTTCGCGGCCCGGTTTTTAGAGAAATATTTCCTGTATCAACGGTCAAGATATCACGTCTACGGCTTTTACCAAAGGGCCCAGAGAAGTGGTACTGACCCGTCGCAGTACCTGAACCGAGCATGCATTGCAACTTCATGATAAAAAGGTGCCGTGACGCATTTTATGGCACAAGAACAAATGTCAGCAGTGTACCTTGTAAGCAGGTGCCGTCCGAAGTGGCGGCTTCGCCGTGTGCTACCGCTGACATAAGGGAGGTCACTGTGCGATATCTCGTATTTAATATCATTGTGTGAAAGTAGAACAACTTTGTAGGGCGAGCAGCACTACTTCGCATGCTGGGGGGTAGGAAATTCCTAATGCATCATTGATAAAGTGTTTTTGTTGAGTCTCCTTAATGACGAAACCCGCATTTTCCAGTTTATATGTTTCTCCATCTTCGCATGTAGGATTTATGCATGACACAGCGCTATTTATGCCACTGTAGGAAACCAGTGGTACCTCTACAATTGGGTGTGTAGAATCGGCGCTGTTTTGGTCTGGAACTTTATTGCGCGATAATATATGGTGTTACTGAACAGTGGTTACTATAACCAGAGTCTTTCAATGCCTTTCTGGTCATGAAACTTCACCATCACGCTATGGGAGAGCTTCGTACGCTGCCGCGCCGTGGCGCTGGTGTTGATCAGAGGGCAGCCGGGGGCGTGGTCAGAGCGCGTTTGGCAGGGAACGGACCACGGAGTAAGATAAAACAGACGCTTGCCGTCTTATCAGCAGTGCGCTTTCGTTTTACGTGTCGTGGGCCGCTGAAATTAACTTATCATTTTGTGAGTGGCAAAAAAAGTTGGTGCGAACGGGCATGCTGCTACTACGTTCCTGCCTGCCGACAGAGCAGCAGCGGCCGCCCGATGCCCTCCGATCTGTGGTGGCGCCACTCGCGGTATCATTTGTCCCCGTACGAAACTTGGCCGGGAGTTTCATGACCAGAGAAGCATTGAAGGACTCTGCTATAACTCTCAGTTTTACAGAATGGGTTCATGTGCTTTCATTGATACGATAATTTAAGGTATTTAGTTTTTGTTGGAAGAAGTGAAGAGACAACAGTTAAGCAGTAGATTATAAATGGAACTGACTCTGTGCATTTTCATTCTATAGCCGCAATTAAGCTTAATTTAAATACCAAGTGGCTTATTCGTAAATACCGTTATCAAAATACTTTTTGTTGGTTAGTTGAGCGGTCTGCAGAACGTAAGATGCACGTGAATATTTTGCGCCGCTATATGCAAAAAGATTTTCGATACAAAGGTAGTAAGCAAGGGCTTCTCCTCATGTATTTCTGTAAGAGTAGTTGTATTTTGAGAGGGTAGCGTATTTCGTGTTTACCAACTGAATTCTTGTGTTACGTGTCCCCACTTCTACAGTAGGCAAGTTTCAGGGCCAAGTTGCACTCCTGTATCTGGCGCTGTATACCTCAAGTGTTCCTGAAGAATACCATCACCAGGCTGGCGCAGATATCGCCAAAAAACTGGAAAAATATCTCTGGAGAGACGGTAAGAATATGGTCTGTTCCTAGCGAAAGAAAATATTAACCAATCCCCCAACGTGTTCAATGTATATATACAGAAATCCCTCATTAACTCGAAGTCATAAAATCCGCTGAAAAATTCGAGATAAGCGGCGCTTTGAGTTAAGCGAAATGCGAAAACTTTGTGGCCAGGTCAACGAAATAAGAGCTAATGCTGATAAGAAAAGCTCCACTTCACATGAAATCTTTTGTATAAAGGCTAAAAAGTTCGCGGGAAAAACGAATTTGTATTATTCCGGAAGAAAAAACCTTGCTATCATCGCCTGTTTCGCGTCCGAGTCTCCTCCCAGGAAAGAGTTCTCGAGCTGCACGCGTCGCATTAATTGTTGGTGGACACCGCAACTTCGTAGTTTGTGGCGAAGCAGGCGCAACATCTTTGTTGTTTCTAATGTTGTGGGCATTTCTAGAGGCTCCTCTGCGTCCTCACGATCAGCTAAATTGTGCAAGCTCTCTCAACGATGTAAAACAGTGTCCAGGTAACAGGAACATACACCTCGAACAACGTATATTTGCCGTTCACGACCACATTCGGCGCGTAGTGGGAGCAAAGCGTGAGAACGAAGACCTTAGCGGCTGCTTGTAGTGGACCTTACCTTGTGCTGTGTCTGCCCATATTTTCAAATATCCCCGGAGTTCCCCAAAAACGTTTCGAGGTAAAGGGGAAGGGGGCAAATACAAGGCGCCTATGTGAGGTAAATTCCTGGCAAAAAAAAAGTTTCGACTGAATCGGATGTACAAAAGGGAGGCAAGTTCGCGCAAAACTAAATTATGGCGGAAAAAGTTTCCTGAAGATTAGGATGAAAAGTCTTGCTGGGATATACCGAGCTCACGCACATTGTATATATATATATATATATATAATATTAGTGGATAATATATATTATAGATATATATATATATATATATATATATATATATATATATATGTATAATATGTCACGAAGCCAAGGACGACACAGTTGTCTTGAAGGAGAAACAAGTTTATTCGACAGAACTTGTGCTCCCCTAACAACTCAAAAGAATACAGAGGCGGCGAGGCAGCGGTCAACAAGATGACTTGCGTCGGCGAGCGTCACAGAATCGAATGCCGTGGCGTCTGCTGTGCAGCCTTTTCTCTTTCGGCGCGAGAGTTTCCTGGAACCCTGGATTCACATCCGGAACATTGTTAGATCACAGAAGATTATTCTGGGCTAGCGGCGTTAGGGCGCGAAACACTCTGGCTTATCTGAATGAGATAGCCCGTGCGGCATAAAAATAAAGAATGGAACACGCGATTCGCATGGGACACAGATAACAGATCCGGGCGCGGCCGGGCATTAAAAACAAACAACAAATAAACAAACCCCGTATATGGTTTCGCGGCCTTACCCCCCCTCTAGAGTGCATCGACCCGATGCTAAAATAAAACGACAGTCGGAAAAAATAGCAACAACAAAACAACAACAAAAAAGTTCGTCATCTTGCGAAGGTACGGCTTGAGCCGAACCACGTGGACGACTTCGGGTCGCGTACGTCGTCGTGATGTGCCGGAATTCACCACTGGGGGATCACTTGTAGATTAATTGGCCAAGACGTCGTAGAATCTGGTAGGGTCCGAAATACCGTCGCAGAAGCTTTCACTGAGTCCGCGTCGAGTCGAATAGGGAGTTCCAAACCCACACACGATCCCCTGGTTGGTACTCGGCCGTCTCGGCGGCGGAGGTTGTAGCGGCCGGGCATCCACTATCTGCTGGTCGTTATACGAACTCGAGCGAGCTGGCGGGCCTCCTCCGCACTGTTGAAGGTATCCTTGGACGTCGGGCGTTGAGGTCGTCGTCTTCTACATGCGGAAGCATGGCGTCGAGCATCGTAGTCGGCCGTCTTCCGTAGACAAGCTCGAACGGTGTCATCTTGCGTAGTTTCCTGCGTCGCTGTATTGTACGCAAACGTTGGACATACGGGAGGACTTCGTCCAAAGTCTTATGTTCAACGTCGACGTACATGGACAGGATATCCGCAATCGTCTTGTTCAGGACGTTCCGTAGTCCGTTCGTTGGGGGTGGTACGCCGTCGTTCTTCGGTGATCCGTGTTGCTGTAGCGTAAGATTCCTTGCATCAGCTACGCGGTAAAGGCCGTTCCGCGGTCCGTGATTAGGACTTCCGGGGCTCCATATCGCAGCACAACTTGGTTTACTAAAGAACTTGGCGACTCTTGTGCAGTCCCCCCTCGGATGACCAGCGGTCTCTGCGTAGCGCGTCATGTAGTCTGTCGCTACGACAATCCACTTGTTCTCTAATCGGTGGACGTAGGGAAACGGGCCTAGAAGGTCCATTCCAATTTGTTGAAACGCCTCGACAGGGACGCGATCGGTTGCAGAAATCCGGCGGGTCTTGTCGGCGGCGTTTTCGTCGCTGGCAGTCACGGCAACTCCGAACGTAGTGGGTGACGTCGGATGTAAGGCGGGGCCAGACGTACTTTGCCTTAATTTTTGCAATAGTGCGAGCTATGCCGAGATGTCCGGAAGACGGGTCGTCGTGAGACGCTTCCAAAATTTCGTCACGAAGGTCTGCGGGAATGACAAGTAGATAATTCGTTCCCGTTCCGGGGCTGACATTCTTCTTCACTAGGACGGAGTTTTTGAGGCTGAATGCTGGTAAGTTCCGCTTGAACGCTCTAAGCACGGCGATGTTTCGTCCTTCGAGGTAGTCGATCATTACGCGCAAGTCGGGGTCAACACGCTGCTGGACGGCTAGGTCTCTCTCCGTAACAACCCAGAAGAACGCGCTGTCTTCATCGGAGTCTTGTGCTGGTGGGTCGACAGGGGTGCGGGACAGGCAGTCGGCGTCGGAGTGTTTCCTGCCGGATTTGTAGACGATCGTAACGTCGAACTCTTGCAGGCGCAAACTCCACCACCCAAGACAGCCAGAGGGGTCTTTCAAATTGGTGAGCAATCACAGCGCATGGTGGTCTGTCACAACCTTGAACGGTCTACCATACACGTATGGGCGAAATTTTTGAAATGGCCCATATGATTGCCAGGCACTCTTTTTCGGAGGCAGAGTAGTTTTTTCTCCTCCTTCGACAGACACAGCTTGCATATGCGATTACTTTTCGCACCCGCTTTGCTCTTGGACTAGGACGGCCCCCAAACCTATATCGCTAGGCGTCCGTGTGTATTCTTCCGTTTTGGCGTTTTTCGTCGAAATGAGCGAGCACGGGCGGTGTTTTGCAGGGCGTGTTTCAGCTCAGCCAGAATGCTTTTTCTTGAGCGTTTTCCCGGCGAAAGGGGTGCTATCTTTTGTCGGCGCGTGAGTGGCTCTGCGAATGCGGTGCGAAGCTTGCGACGAAGCGCCGGTTAGTATGCGCACATAGTCCGAGAAATCTCTCGCACGCTCTTTTGTTCTTCGGTCTTGGGAAGTTCGCTATGGCTGATGTTTTCGCTGGTCAGGCAGGACTCCCTCGGCGTTGACGACTGTGCCAAAAACTTGAGTTCCTCGTAAGCGAAGCGGCACTTTTCGGGCTTCAGCGTTAACCCCCGACGAGCGAATAGCCTCGAGTACAGACTCCAAACCTTGCAAGATGTTCATCGAAAGTCCGGGCGAATACCACAAGCGTCGTCGAGTAGACGAGGAAGGTGTGCCAGTTCAGGCCAGCTAGCACAGTGTCCATGACTCTTCGAAACGTTGCTGGCGCCGTGCACAGCCCAAACGGCATCACCTTGAACTCGTACAGACCGTTCGGGGTTATAAATGCAGTCTTCTCTCGGTCTCTCTCGTCCACTTCAATTTGCCAGTAGCCGGTGTTCAGATCCATCGATGAGAAATACTTCGCGTGGCAGAGGGTGGTCGAGGGCGTCGTCGATTCGTGGCAGGGGGTACACGTCCTTTTTGGATGATTTTGTTCAGTCTCCGGTAGTCAACGCAGAACCTTAAAGTGCCGTCCTTTTTCTTCACGAGTACGACCAGCGCAGCCCACGGACTTTTCGATGGCTGTATTATGTCACAAAAGCTTTATCAGGGCTAGTTGGTTGAACCTACTGAAAAAATTTGAAAAATAAATAGCGCCTCAAATTTATTCAGTATGTGTTATGTCGTCGCTGAGCATGTCGTCGACTTGAGTCCGGATGGCTACCCGCTCGTGGGAAGAGACGCGGTACGGTGACTGTCGGGTAGGTCGGGCTCCATCTTCGGTTATTTATTCGGTGCTTCGCTAGAGGTGTCTGACGTAGTTTCGAGTTCGACGAAAAACACTCGCTGTAGCGACGCAGCAAAGCCAATAGTTTGTTCCGTTGTTCTTGCGGTAGCGCCGGATTCACGTCGAAGGAATGCGGAAACTTGAAGGTATCTTCGGGTGCGCGTTCAAAGTCGGGAACTGCGATCACGTCACTTGCTTGTTGCGTTTCTTCGAGGAATGCAATTGCAGCGCCCTCGTTTAAATGCTGGTACTCCTTGGTGAAATTGGTGACCAAAACGTGGGATTTGCGTTGCTTAAACCGCAGAATGCCTCTTGCGACCGGACACACCGTGGTCGAGAAGAAACCTTTGGTCACTCTCCACGATAGCGTCGGCAATCAGGAGCAGCACCTTCACAGAAGACGGTGATCATCAAGCTTGCGCGGGTGGTGGCAGGGGGTGACATGATCTTCGGCGATCCTTACAGCTGCACGGTGTTCGGGGTTCGGTTCCGGCGTCATAGAGTGGTCGGAGGGAAAACGTTATCGACTTGGGGCTGCAGATCAATTATTGCGCCGTTTGTCTGTCAAAAAGTCCATTCCGAGCAGTTTGGCAAAACGACGAATACTGCAGGGTACGTCGCACCGTCGATGTTGACGCGCGATGTGCACGTTCCACTTGGCGTCACGAGGTGGCCAAGTGGAACGTGCAGATGGCCTCCTGCTGTGCGTATGTGCGGACCGTCCCATCTGGTATTAACTTTCTTCAGCTTAGACCCAATTGGTCCGCTCATTACGGAGTAGTCGGCTCCCGTGTCTACGAGGGCGACTACATCAAAGCCGTCGATGGACACCTTGACGTCGGATGCCGCCTTCCTCGAGTTCCGGGTGCGTCGGCGGGGCGTCGCATCTCGGCTTGTGCGTGTTGACGGTCGGGCACTGTGCGTCGTCGTTGTCGTCGTCTTCTCAGCGGACGTCTCGGTCAGGTCGGGTACGCGTCGCGCCGTATAGCTGTCGTCGTGTTCGGGAGTCTCGTCAGGGTTAGGTCGGGTCGTCGGGATGAAGGCATGTCGTGAATCACTATCTTTGGCGCGTCCTTGCGTCGTTGGAGGGTTTCCGGCTTTTTTCGCAGTAGAGCAACTTCACCTCCAGAAGTTGCCGCCTTTAGTTTCCTCCGCGTGGGCTGGGGGACCTTCCACGTGCGAAAGTCAGCACTGCTACGGCTGTCCTGCGACTGGTACGGGTAGGGCGACGGCGAACGGTTGAAACGGGCTGGTCCACGGCTGGTGTTTGGACAGGTATTCTTTCAATGTCAGATGGGCGCTGGCTGGGTTGGGGGCGTGGTGCGTCGACGGGAGGAAACCACGAAGTCCGAGTTTCTTGTATGGGCAGCGATGGTAGACGTGGTCGGCCTCTCCGCAGGGGTAGCACAGAGGACGATTATCCGGTTGTTCGCCATACGTCAGTCTTCCTCGGCGTCTGGTTTCGTACTACAGGGGATCGGGCGGGGCGACAGTGGGCGCGTAGGGCGGTGGCCTCGTGACGTCGTGTTGGAACAGGGCGGTGTCGACGAACAGCCGCGGAGTAGGTCAATAGCCTCTGGCTCGCGGGGGGTGCTTCGGACGGCATAGAAGTTTCCAAAGCCTGGCTGTTACTTCTTCCAGGATCACGTCAGTCAGGGAGGCGACTTGAGGGTGTGGCATCGTCGTCGGGAAAAGTTTTCCGCAGCTCCTTCCCTCACCACTGCACGGATGGTGTCGCGTAGTGAGTCGGAAGTTAATAGCGCCGGCACCAATCGTCTCCGAAACCAGCGAATTGATAGGGCGGTCGTACTGCCTCGTTCGGATTTCGAGCGTCTTCTCCATCGCGGCGGCCTCAGACGCGAATTCGGACACGGTTTTGGGGGTTGCGAACAAGGCACGCGAAGAGCTCTTGCTTCACACCTCGCATGAGAAACCGTAGTTTCTTTTCTTCCGTCATTTCTGGGTCCGCACGGCGAAAAGTCGCTTCATCTCCTCGACGAAGATCATGACCCCTTCAGTTGGGGTGCTGCGTTCGAGTTTCCAGCAAAAGCGCTGCGCGTTCTTTTCTGACCACGGTAGTAGAGGTCTTCAGGAACTCGCGTTTGAACTGAGCCCAGTTTGTCAAGAAGCTTTTGTGGTTCTCGAACCAAGTGCGAGCCGAATCTTCCAAGTAAAAGAAAACATGCCGGAACGCTTCTTCGTCCGTCCCACCTGTTGAATTTCCGGACGCGCTCCAGTTTCTCCCAACCATTCTTCTGGGGTCTTCTGTGGGGGCTCCTCGGAATGATGGCGGATCCCGTGGCTGCTGCAGAAACGGACGGGACGATCGGCCTTGGTTGACCATGGTGCTGGTTGCGACGTCTTTCTTCTTCGCTTCCTCCGGTAGCAGACCGAACTCGGGTGGTAAATCTTGCCGGCGGAGGCTGGCTCTTGTTGTACTGGCTTGGCGGCTTTCAGAGGTTGTAGTGGGCATGAAGGGTGCTACCCAGCACATCCACCAGATGTCACGAAGCCAAGGACGACGCAGTTGTCTTGAAGGAGAAACAAGTTTATTGGAGCGAACTTGTGCTCCCCTAACAACTCAAAAGAATACAGAGGCGGCGAAGCAGCGGTCAACAAAATGACTTGCGTCGGCGAGCGTCGCAGAATCGAATGCCGTGGCGTCTGCTGTGCGGGCTTTTATCTTTCGGCGCGAGAGTTTCTGGAACCGTCGATTCACATCCAGAACATTGTAGATCACAGAAGATTATTCTGGGCTAGCGGCGTTAGGGCGAAACACTCTGCTTATCTGAATGAGATAGCCCGTGCGGCATAAAAATAAAGAATGGAACATGCGATTCGCATGGGACATAGATAACACATCCGGGCGCGGCCGGGTATTAAAAAGAAACAATAAATAAATAAACCCGTAAATGGTTCGCGGCAATATTATCAAGATGCCAATCCCGAACCCCAGCAATTGGCCAAAAGGCGAACCCCGACCTGAACCCCTATTTCTCATCTTGCCAGAACTGAACCAAAAAAAGTAAATAATCGGTTACCAGTTCACGCAGAAATGGCTCCACGCCACCTTGTGTATATTGCCAGTTAATGGCATTAGGGGCTTTTTTTAGGCAAGATGAAGTTCATAACCTCTCACACAATTTTCCCCTTCTAGGAAATCACATCTCTATCTGCACACGTTACGTGCTGTGAACATACGGATGTCCACCAATGTTGGTATGGTATAGATCGGCTGGCGGTGCACGTATATTTCAAAGCTGAGAGAAATTAATGACGCCCATTTTGCATTCTACACGCAATATGAAACGTGGACTTTGTTCTGCCCTCTCTGTATTCAGGCTGCACCATTGCTGCACCGCGAAAAGCGAAGGCCAAAAATCTTTTCGTCTTGCTTTGTGAATTTGGCTTATAAATGCCGCACACCTGGAAGTGTAAATTCTTGACAAGTGTTATATCCAGGTGGCCTAATTTTTTTCCCGTCCTGCAATGTATGGTGCGCTTTATACCTCCGGCGTACCTTCGGAACATCAAACGCGGCAATAATTTTATCAGTGTATTTCGGCGAAAGAACAAAAAGAAAAAGCCGTAAATCCGTAAAACGATACGTCGTAAATCCTTACGCACAAATTTCATACACCAATGTTTCTTCGCGCTTCATTCAGCTGTTCTAGAAGCACAAACATAAAGGTAGATTTTTCCGCAGACGTCTTCTGCTTTGCAAGGACTTTCACATCATCAAGCTTGTTTTCACTACATAAATGCGTTGTGTATAGCTACTTTATAAGGTTTAATACCGCGAAGAAGTTTGCACCAGCAATTCTCCTAATACGTTGATGTCAAAAGTTTGTTACGAACCACTTTTGCATGTCGCTTCAGTAAAGGTGGCAAGGTCTTATTTCTTGCTTCGTACCTGCAAGAATACAGAACTAATGCAACAAATTTTGCAAATATGTGATTAAGAACGACCCGAGCTTCGATGTTCGAAAGCTTTCCAGATAACAGGAGGACCTTATTTTTGTATTGGTTGTCAAATTTAGGCGAAATAGCGGATTTACCTGCAGTGCAGTCGGTTTTTGCAATGTATGAACAAGAGTTGTCAACGCCTTCCTGGCTGGTTTACACGTGCCTGAGTTTTCGTTTATTAAAAACTCACCATGGAAGATTTTATTAGAAACGTAGAATTTTCTTATTTTATACTGTTTACAGTGAGTCGGCCTGTCTCTAGCATCATCAAGTTAATTGAACAGCAGTTGGACAACTCACGACTGCTCACAGAAGGCGAGGCTGTGTGCGAGGCGCAACGCGTCGTGGTGTAATTAATTGGGGAAATAGCCATATTTAGGATAGAGAAACACTGCATTTGGGGACCCAAAAAAGTTAGGGGAGCCCAAACGCAACATGCTAGCGCACGACTAGTTTTAAAAGGGGTTCTACCACAAAATGTCGCCGCCGGCCTGGTTATCTCGGATGTTGGGTATTTTAGGCTTAGTGTCGCAGAAAATATTAGATCGGCAGCTAGTATTACAGTACGGAATGGCAATCACTAACACCATTTTTCACCACAGCATCATCCCCTTTTTCGCAAATAAAACTATTTCCGCGGGGATTGCCTTTAGCGATTAGTGATGAAGATATCTTCCGCGTCCTGTGTCGATTCTTGCGCGCAGTTAGAGTTATTCTTCGTCCGCTCGCCGCACCGCGCACAAGTAGGCAGGTGCTTGTTGCCGCCAGTGCCCAGTCGTTCACCAGCCGCCGGGGTCGGTCGGCGCAAAGGAATGTAGACTTACCATCGAAGCAGATATTTTATGTTCGCTTTCAAAATACCACCTAACGACAATCTCTAGCACAATTTTTGATTCACAATAACACCTACTTTGTCAAATGTGGAACTCATTTTTGGCGATCAGTGCTATTTTGCATAGCGGCGACAAAGTGTTGCTGCCTCGACCCGCGCCGCTTCGAGCCGAGCCGAAGGTCGCGCGTGTGCGTGGAGCGTTTCCGCGTGCAGAAAACATGCTTGCATCTCTGCAAGCGTCACGTTTCCTTCGTAAACTTTGGAGAATAACGCCAAAGAATTGGCAATGTCTTACGTTGACGGTTACGGGCGGTCGCGAGTGTCTTCGTCGGAGTCAGAGTCGCTTTGCGGCAGCGCGGTCTTTATGCGCATGATCTCGTCGTCCGTTAGCTCCCAGCACAACAATATGTCGCTGCCCACTGTAGAACACTCTCGAAATATGGCGAAAGATCTAAGAAGGTTACCCTGGCGGGAGTCGAGCCAATCGCCACACAGTCCGCCGCTGACCAGGTGCTTAGGATTCAAAATGGCGTCGACCTGGAGTCCACCGTGGCTCTGCCGCGGAATATTTTGTCCCAAAAGTCGAACTTTTGGATTTATTTTGTTCGAAATATTCTTTGTGCACATACATTACTCCTGTGGGACAACCTGCGGTTCGTCGGGAAAGTGCAGAATATCCAGCCAGTCAGCAAATTCCAATTTTGTACATCTGAAAAAGAAAACAGTCTGCTACTATATATATATATATATATATATATATATATATATATATATATATATATATATATATATATCTATATATATATATATTCATATATATATATACATATCAAGGTTTCAGGTCATCATTGCCAGTGCTATTCGGCTTTGTTTTCCGAAAATATTTAATAGTGCCGAATGACGTGTGTTTGTCATGTTTCTTTGCTACAGTGATAAATAGGCGAAATATACGTCGAGAAAATCCGCAGTTTTTTTCAGGGAGCGGCAGTCGAACCCAGATCTCCACATAAAGCGTGCGGTGCACTGACCAATTATGCTATCCCGCTGCGGCTCCTCTCTCGACTTTAGCGGGGGGTTTATATTTACAAATGCTCTGAGGACGGTCAACTAGCGCCTCCCCTCGACCACCGCGGGAGACGTAGAACGTCTTTTTTTCCCAGCGGCCGCCACGTAAGACTTGGTGGGAGGTCGGGGTTAGCAATTGGCTAATCCGAACTGTGGAGCCAGAGCCCTCATAATGCATGTAGCAGAACAGAAAGATACGGGACGAGGGGCTCAGTAAGGACACATATCAAGGTTGCAGTCGTCATTCCCAGGCTATTCCCCTGTTTTCCGAAATATTTTATAGTGCCGAATAACGTGTGTTTGACATTTTTCTTTGATACAGTGATAAGCGAAAATATACGTCGAGAAAAAAAATGCCGTTTTTTCCGGGAGCGGGAGTCGAACCCACATGGCCGCATAACGCGTGCGGTGCACTGGCTAATTATGCTATCCCGCATCGACTTTACCGTGGGGGTTTATATTTACAAGTGCTCTGAGGACGGTCAACTAGCGCCACCCCTCACCACCGCAAGAGACGTAAAGTCTATAATATATATATATATATATATATATATATATATATATATATATATATATATATATATATATATATATATATATATATGAGGAGCTCGTTGAGGAAATACAGAAAGATAGGACAGCAGTCTACAACGCCAAAGGAGGCATAGGGTGTGGTTAGGCTCTTTTCTTTTTTCACTACAGTTAATTAGGTAAACATTTGTTTAATTATACAGAAGAAAGAAAGAAAGAAAAGAAAGAAAGAAAAAACACGCGCCCAGAGTGGGGACCGAACCCACGCCTTTCGATTACATGTCGAATGCCTTACCAATTCGGCTATCTGGGCGACTGTGTTCTCCTTCACTTTCTGGGCTATTTATATTTACTAGAAGTGTATCTGACGCTTGAGGGTGGTAGTCAGCGCCACTCTGACTACACGGGGAGAAGGGGACCTTCTTTTCAACCCCCAGGCGTGACTCGAACGTCTACAGCCTGTCATGAGCGGGCTACTGGCGGGAAGCCCTCTTATGCTACCTAGGCATCAAGGCTGCCGGAACCGAGACCCTCGCTAGGCTTTCGCAGAATAATATAGTAAGGCAATGAGGGGCTCGTTGAAAATACAGAAAGATAGGTCGGCAGTCTACAACGCCAAAGGAGGCATAAAGGTGTTTAGGCTCTTTTCTTTTTCACTACAGTTAATTAGGTAAAACATTTTTTTAATTATACAGAAGAAAGAAAGAAAGAAAAACACGCGCCCAGAGTGGGGACCGAACCAACGCCTTTCGATTACATGTCGAATGCCTTACCAATTCGGCTATCTGGGCGACTGTGTTCTCCTTCACTTTCTGGGCTATTTATATTTACTAGAAGTGTATCTGACGCTTGAGGGTGGTAGCCAGCGCCACTCTGACTACACGAGAGAAGGGGGACCTTCTTTTCAACCCCCGGGGCGTGACTCGAACGTCTACAGCCTTCATGAGCGGGCTACTGGCGGGAAGCCCTCTTATGCTACCTAGGCATCAAGGCTGCCGGAACCGAGACCCTCCCTAGGCTTTCGCAGAATAATATAGTAAGGCAATGAGGGGCTCGTTGAGGAAATACAGAAAGATAGGTCAGCAGTCTACAACGCCAAAGGAGGCATAGGGGTGTGGTTAGGCTCTTTTCTTTTTCACTACGGTTAATTAAGTAAACATTTTTTTAATTATACAGAAGAAAGAAAGAAAGAAAAACACGCGCCCAGAGTGGGGACCGAACCCACGCCTTTCGATTACATGTCGAATGCCTTACCAATTCGGCTATCTGGGCGACTGTGTTCTCCTTCACTTTCTGGGCTATTTATATTTACTAGAAGTGTATCTGACGCTTGGGGGTGGTAGCCAGCGCCACTCTGACTACACGGGGAGAAGGGGACCTTCTTTTCAACCCCGGGGCGTGACTCGAACGTCTACAGCCTGCCATGAGCGGGCTACTGGCGGGAAGCCCTCTTATGCTACCTAGGCATCAAGGCTGCCGAACCGAGACCCTCGCTAGGCTTTCGCAGAATAATATAGTAAGGCAATGAGGGGCTCGTTGGAAATACAGAAAGATAGGTCACAGTCTACAACGCCGTGTTTTTCTTTCTTTCTTCTTCTGTATAATTAAAAAAATGTTTACTTAATTAACTGTAGTGAAAAAGAAAAGAGCCTAACCACACCCCTATGCCTCCTTTGGCGTTGTAACCTATCTTTCTGATATATATAATATATATATATATATAATATATATATATATATATATATATACGGTAAACAGGACAGACCTGGCTGATTATAATACGCCACGTCAGGCTTGCTTTCATAAAACACTTCAGACTGAATTCAACCAGCTATATACGTCTGATAGGGCGAGTGAAGTGGACGCTTGACGGAGTGAGGCGTGCCTAAACAGCCAAGTGATGGTGGATAGCAAGGAACCATAAGAAAAACCAGAAAAAAATGACGCAAGAAAGTGACCCTAGAAAATGCACGTTTCTCACAGCTTGCCGCAAGTCGATTGAGTTTTACAATTGTACTTTACAGCTTAACTGTGGTGGAACATAATTGGGGTGTGTCTTACTGCAGTAGGAGACCGAGTTTTTAATGTGAAGCACACTTTTATTTTATTTTGTTTATCAATTCCCATTTACCCTCAAGGTCACAGGAATTAAAAGAAAGGATTAGATACAAAGATACAGGTCAAATACAAAATTGTTTAGATGGGCACATGCTTGTTGGGTTTCTGGGTATACAATATTAGCTAGTGGGGTACCAAAAGTTGGTGGTCGACAATGGTGGCTGTTGGTCCGGAAGGTGGTTCCATCCTTTTGAAGCGCGTGGTATGTAAGACTGAAGGCAAGCTCTTGTTCGGCAGGGCTAGATTCCAACTTTGTGAACGTGATCGACTCGTGGGGAAATGTAGATTGGTAGAAGAATGAGTTCGGTGAGCAAATGAGAACTGTGATTGAATATTTTAATAAGTTGGACATATGCGAGAAAACTGCAGACGGGATGCAAGGGAAGGAAGGTGTAATGTGTTTTTCATGGACGTTATGTAGCGGGCATGGTTGTAGTGATGCAGTATGAAACGAGAGGAGTTATTCGGTACAAATTCTAAGGAGCTAATTAAGTTATTAGTACAGGGATCCCATATGGAAGGAGGCGTAATCTAAGTTACTACGGACTAATGTTTCATAGAAGAGTTAGTTTTAAGGATATTGGTTCGGAAAAAAATCTCGACGAAAATTCCCTAACCTTCTGTTAGCACTGTTGATAAACGATTTATTATGAAGTGACCAGGTGAGGCAGCAAGTAATTTGAACACCTAAGATAGCGGTAAGAAGATGACTGACTGGAGAGGAGAAGTATTAAGGTAGTACCCAACAGGACTAGATATGGAACAAGAAATTCGCATTTCTTTACATTTGGTATTGCTAAGGACCACTAGCCACGCAGTCAGACCAGTTTAAAATTGCGTTCATATCAGTGTGCAGAATGTGAACGTAGTTTATATCATTAATCTCGCGAAACTATTATCCAGTCGTCCCGAATAAGTATCTTAGAAGAAACACAAGAAGGAAGGAGGTCGTTAATACATATTAACAACGAAAGCGGACCTAAAACTGAACCCCCAGGGACGCTTGAATGAACCGTAATAAAGGGAGAGTAGAGTAGAAATTGTTAGCAGTGACAATCTGCGTTCGGATGCAAAGAAAGTGCTCCAGCCATGTTAAAAGATCGCGACCAATATTTAATTTGCTTAATTTAAGAATAGCTTCTCTCATACCTTTTCAAATGCTTTGAAAAATATGAGAAGATGCAGTCTGTTAGTGAACAACGATCAAGGATGCTGTTAAATTTATATGTAAAGAAAATAAGTTGGGTTTCGCAAGAGAAGGTTCTGCGGAAGCCATGTTGGGCGCTGGTAAGAAAAGAGTTAGATTCGAGAAATTTTACACTGCTTGAGTAAGGAATGTGCTCGAGTATTTTGCAAGGAATGGTAGAGTTTGCAAGAGATTGGACGGAAGTTGAAAGGTGAATTTTTACGACCTTACCTATGAATGGCCACCACCTTCTCGACATTCCGGTCCTCAGGAAGAGTGCAGGTGTCAATAGATTCCTGGAAAATCTTTGACAAAATAAGAGAACAATATAATTTAGTACCTTTTAAAAATATCGGGTTAATTGAATCAATACCCGGACTCAAGGAAACCTTTAGTTTTTGAAATATTTCTTCTATTCCTTTGGGTTCGATAAGTATTGATTTCATTTGTAGGAATTCATTAGTGGGTATGATGGAATCACAATGCTGCGACCAAAAGTAAAAAACTACTACAAAAACATTGTTTAAAATCACTAGGGCATACTCTATCGGGAATGACCGAGCCATGCTCATCGAGTAGGTTGATTGAATCAATAGTGTTGGGGTTAATGACTCGCCAGAGCTTTTCGGATCGTTTAAGAACACGTTAGGTAAAGGTTTTTGGAAGAAATGTTATTTCGCTTCTTTTACCTTTGATAATTAGTCAAGGTTAGCCGCCTTGTAAGCATCCCATTTAGCAGCACAAGAAGAACGTTTTCAAAACGGTGCAGGCGTTTCTTCTTGTTCGAGAGGCGCTTTAAGTACCTGGTGTACCACAATGCGGGAGCATTAGGAAAAAGAAAAAAAAAGTGCGCCAGTGACACAGGTATAAAAAGCGAGGGTCTGGGTAGAAACAAAAACATATCCAAGGCCATCTCCACAAACGTGAATCCTGGGGAGGGGCGAAGTATGCAGTGTATAAGTGTACGTTTTCTTGCGCTTTGGCGTTTTTGGAAACGTAGAAGAACCTATGGGGGGGGGGTACAGGTATACAGCTTTGCTGTACATGTCTCGTGACTGAAGCCAGAAGAGTTCTAGCGCAGGGCGTAAACGAGTGTGCCGGTGTTTTTTTAGTACGCATTACAAAGCGTTATAGTGCAAAGCGTAAACGAGTGTCTCGGTGTTTTGGTACCGTTACTACATAAGACGCCGATTGCGACGGCCACGACGACATCAGACGCAGACAGCCCGAGCCCCTAAGGGAGCATCGCCCCTGAAACAGGTTTCATGCTGCTGTAAAGCGTTTTTTGTGACTGAATAACAAAGATTTATGTGAGTACACTCGCACCCCTTATTATTGTCGCTGACAATATTACAACTTCACCAACATGCATTTCAAATAAAATGAATCGCGAATATTCCTTCGGTTCCTGAAATCCACTCAACGCGTATGTTAATTCGCAGCCACATGACAATACTTGAACTGTCAACATTTAAAATTTCCTTTTTGCGACACCAGCGCGCACAGGCTAACAAACCGCCAAAGTGTTTCGCTACCTTTTGTTTGCGAGTCGATTATAAAACGACCTTTTCTAAGGAGAAAGGGGATCGTAGACGTCGCGCTTCCAATTTTTGTGGATTTGAATACATACGGCCGCCCTGTGTTCGTCTCAGCACTCTTCACTGACTTGTGGCATAAACCGGTGCGTCACCATGGAGGTTAAGGTAAATTTATAAGGTTCTGGCCGCATCACCTTAACGCAACCGGTAGAACTACGGGTATTCCGGTTGGGTATGTTCCGTTGTTGCAGATTTCGTCTTATTCTATACGTGACATTTCAGAATGAAGTACCCGAGAATGAAGTACCCTTTGAACCTAGAAATGTATTATTGTTGTTGGTGCTCATGTGGTCACACGAAAACATTTCTCGTACATCTGTTGCAGTTTCTCCATCAAAAGCAGTTCCCGTGCTTCTGTACGTCAGCAGCACCAATGAGAAGAAAGTTTTCAAAGGCGTCTTAGACACCATCTCCGATTCCTGGAGGGATCACGTAGGTTAGTACCTGGCGCATAGCTTTCCTTCGGTCCGAATTACCTGAGCTGAGGACACCGTTGTTTTCGCTCCAATACCGAACCCTGCAAATGAAGTAACTGCGATTGCCACGAGGATGTAAGAATAATGAAGGGTTATACAATTATTATTACCAGGTTGAACGTAAAATATCTGAACAACGTTTTCGCTTCGCGTATTCTATCAACTGTTAGTGAACTGTTCTATAATATTCCTTAGGAGACAGTATTGCGCAGTTGTTATCATCGTACGGGCTGTAACGACATGCGATTGAAGATACCTAATATATTTTGATTGTAAACCATGTTCGAATCACATAACTACGGCGTTTCCCTCGCTTCCTTTGAGTGTAACCTCATCTAGTCCCGTTTTTTTCCCTATTTTTTGTGTGACAGCTTGCGCTGACGCACAATATACTTGTTTACATAGACTTTTCAAGTACCCGCACGTGGCACCTCATGTATTCTATGGTGGCGGTAGCGATGTCGAGAACACCTTGATAACTGCAAAGCTCAAGACTTGCAGAACTAAAACCCATCGAAGCACAAGACAACTTTGTATGAACAGTGAGGAACGCGCTTTCATTTGTGAGGCAATGAAGCCGCATTTGTGCCGTTCGTACTTGATTATAAGCATACACTGACTTTATTCCGGTCAGAATATTCGCTTCCTTCTATGAGGAATTAATTTTTCTCGCACATGACGGAATCTTGGAGATAGGGTCTCCAAAGGCAGTCTTCAAACGTTTTTGAATTACCGCATTTTTGCGCCTATAACCAGCCCCCGAACATTACCCGCACAAGCACTACAAATAACCACTAAACCACTACACAGCCGACAAATAAAGAAATATGTATCCCGGCATATCGCCAGCACATTTTATGCACGAAATGCTTAACCAAAGCTACTAATCAAGCAAAATCGCGCATCTGTTGATGCGAAAATCTAACATAGCCGACGACTATTGGTAACTAACTGACTTGTCCAATATTTTTTCTTAGATTCCTATAGTGTTAAGCTGTGTGTGCAAACTGAGCACTGTCAATGAGATAAGAGTGGCATAGTCGCTATTGCTGCTATAGGGGGATCAAGGCACAACACGCATTACCCTGAAGCTGCACTTCAGGATAGTATGTCGGATATAATCTGCACCTCAACTTTACCCTTCAAATTTTCGCATTTTATGGGCGGGTTTTGCGCGCGAAAATGCAGTATATACCTTCAAGCCCACCAATGAAACGTTTTGCTGGACGTATTAGTCGGGGACTCAATTTCTCGTGGCATAACGGGCTCTTGGGTAAAAACCATAGAAATCTGTTGGCGTGTTGCATGTTTAAGTGTTCAGATTGAATGCAGCGGAGTGTAAATTTATCGAATTACCCACATCTACCTTGTGTCTTGCAAAAAGTTCCATTCTTGCAATATTTTCCGCAGGATTTGATTTCGGCGGAATGGAACCTTTACACAAAATCGGCGAGGCATTCGCCGAGCTCAACATAACCACGGGTCGATGGCTTGGGAGTGGAAACACGAACTGCCTGCCGTACCAGTACGGCCGATACGGGCGCCTGGAGTCTATTGTAGACTGCCGCGAAGGGAAGATTCGTGGGTGCGATTTTGTCGACAAGGGCTACGCGTATAACCTGGACACGCAGCGCTCTATCGGGAGAGAGATCAGGTGAGTGGATGCGTTTTTATGCCGCTGCCCTAGTCCACAGTTTCAGGTGGTACAGTGACTAATAGGATGAAGTAAATAACTGTTTTCCCATGGTCATGTCGGCACATTCTAACACAAAAGTGTTTTATTCCCGCCTACACAAATATTTTGGCGACGTGATATCCGCCACAGAAGTGACGTCGCCAGAAAAAGTGCCATTGATGCGGCGGCGCCCGGTTTCGATCCCACGACTCTCTGGCCGCAACGGGAGGTACGTGGCGCTCTTCCCACTGCGCTACGAACCGCGACGTGAGCATACGCTAAAAACGCGCCTTATTAACTTCCATATGACTCATTAAGATGGTGCGCGCCGTCAAGAAGAGGCGAAGCGAAGTATCATACCATGACGCTGATGAGCGCCAACAGTTGGCGCCTCGATGCCGGCGCCTTCCTGTACGGGGGACGTGCCTTAATTGAGGCAACCTCCCCTCCCCTGTGAAAGTGGCCGTAGCGTCAGTGTCGTAGCACCAGTGATTCAAGCGCGATAGTGAAAGTTCTTTCATACCGCAAAGTGTTTTTGCTCCGAGCACAAGCTAGACACATTATTCCCTCGTACGGATCGCATTTTAATGGCACTTCAAACGGGATGTGAATAGCAATGTTTTCTGCGTCCGATAGCCCTGTGGAACGAAGAATGCAAGGCAGTGCACAATGCTCAGTGCGATCTTTTTTTTGTCGACTTTACAGGCTTGGACTGGATGCTGTGATCACGAACTACCCCAGCACTGCCCTCGAGGTCTTGAAAGAGGGGGACATCAGCCGACTAGTGCGGCTGGCTGATCTAGACGACAGTCCTTGGAAGCGGATTGTAGATTGAAATCCAGAGCACGAGTACTGGCGGGTGTGAAGTTTTCTACAACTCCCAGTAGTGTAATTTTCAAAATACCGTTTTTTATACAAAAGGCTGCAAACAAATAGCTTTAAAATTACTCATTCACGCTCATTTCGGCTGCGCAAAGCACCATTTAAATTCGACGAGTACCAATGGAGGCTGAACGAAAGATTTATCGCCAGCCAATTTGAGCCGAAGTATTCGACCGCAGCCGGAAATGTGCCCTTCTTGCTGTTGCCACCAATAAAAATAAAGAGCATTCATATATGTGCGTATGCCTGTTGCCGTGTTTTTTGCATAGGTAACTGCTCTACCACCAACTTGATTCAGGTAAAGCTCTGGTCTCCTCAGGAGTTAGGCTCTGCTTTACCTCCAGCTTCATTTAAATCGGAACTTGCATGTTTCTACAAACGGATAAAATCTTTGTAAATTTTGTAATTGATGTCTCAAAGAGCAGCGCCAAATGTAATACTTCTCTTTTGCAGATGCGAGTACAGAGATCAGTGTACAAGTACTGCGAAACATACAGCATTTCTATTACATCTTCGAAAGGTTCATCTGTTAAAATTGCAATATGATGGATCTCAACCATGAGAGTCCTTTCAGTCGTGATAATGCCAAATTGTAATACTTACATTCTGTCTTAGCAGATTTTCGGTTCCTGCGAGAAATATTTAATGCAGAGATTAGTGTAAGCATTTATTCTGCAGAGTTCTGTATTGTACTGTTTGTAGTACTGCATTTTAAGAACGTAAATAGTAAAGCATTTGCACTACCAGGCATGGCAGGTCTTTCAGGTCTCAGAGTTGAATGGCATTTCATCTAGATTAAAACCAAGCATCCTGTCACCAATTGTCATCCTAGTCATTTGGTTTCTCCAGATTGGAGATCACCATTTGCAGTCCTCCCAATCCTGTTGTCCTAATTGCTTGGATCGGTTTCCGATATTTATTCTTTGGCATTCGAAAATTCCTACATTCGAACACTCTCTATGGCACTCGTGTGCATGTAGCGTGTTGTGCGTGTGCGTGTGTGTGTGTGTGTGTGTGTGTGTGTGTGTGTGTGTGTGTGTGTGTGTGTGTGTGTGTGTGTGTGTGTGTGTGTGTGTGTGTGTGTGTGTGTGTGTGTGTGTGTGTGTGTGTGTGTGTGTGTGTGTGTGTGTGTGTGCAATATACTACCGCTCATGAATATGCCGAACTATACAAACATCCCCTGTAATTTTATTGTTTATTTTTAGTACAAAGTGTCTAGTACAAACTATAAACTTGAAAGTCAAACTCGATAAGGGTAGGCAGACGGAAACAAGGAAAGCCAATAACTTCTTGTTTGCGTGCCTTCTTTCCGTTTTCTGTTTCTTGTGAGCTTTGGACTTGCCAGTAGGTACCGAATAACTGAGCTTGTGGTGTGACTAATTATGAAGTCCATCGAATCCACTGAAGTGCTCGCCTTTGTTTATGGTTGCGTCTGGAGAGCACATCTGGTCTTGTTGTCTTCAATATCTTGTGTTTGTCCTTCCGATGACTCGCAAGCTGATTCCGCGGTGAGCGATTCAAAGAGTTTTCGCCCTTCAAAAAAGCAGGCATTTCGTGCCGCTCCTTCCAGGCAGCTAAACTGGTCTCGGGCTCGACAGAAAACCTTCAGTGTGATTTTGGCTTAGTAGTAGAGGACTGGCAGCCCGCGCTTTCTTTGCTAAGGCCTTGCTGCGGCGCAACTGTTAGATAGATTTTTTTCTTCCGAGGAGAAGGATGTTAGGTTAGCTGCCTCATTCAGTAGGGGGGAAAACAGCGGCGGTACGTCCAAGTTACTTCTGCTCCTATTAGAGACACCTCCTCTGTCTTACGCTAGTAGTTGCGTCAGTTCACATAATTTTCTCGTGATCCTGCAGTTTCCAAAAAGGTTTTATACTTCAGGTTTTGCAGAGGACATTGTTTCTGACACATTGGGCACCCGCTTGGACGTTGGGCTCACGAGCGGATGGCGGTTCTTTATTAGCATAACTTGGACATTCCTTTGCCAGCGCTGTTCCTTTGGGTCCGTTGGTCGGTTGTTTTAACGTTTTGACCTTCTGAGCCGGTACGTTTCGGCTGCTGACTGCGTAGTCGTAAGTGGCTCGTTCGCGTTAGGCTTGACGGGCATCATTCCTTGCATTAAAGTTGAGTCCTACCAAGACTTGGCAAACGGTAGCGCTTCAGCGACGATCATAAGAGGTGGCAAATTAGGCGTCTTGTCCGTCGGCAACCTGGTGTACGGGTCCATGCTGGAAGTGCGCACTTGTAGCAGTGCTCGCGGTCGGCGCTCAAGCAGTGACGACGCTTCGATTAATGATGGAGCAGTATCTTTCTGAAGTATGAGTGCTGCGTAAACTTTCAACAGTTCCCTCAAAAGTGACGAATCTTATGGAGTTGGCTTGTGATTTTTCCATTTTCGGTCATCCGTTAGTCTTTGCACAGCGCTTCCGTAGAAAAGTGGACGAATACGGGGCGTTGGCTGGCGAGTCGGCTACAACGTGTCCGTCCAGAAGTCCAGTGCAAATGGGTAGCGTTTTTGGCGCCGATTGAAAGGGGACCAGCCTGGGCTCACCGGTAGTTGGCATTGTTTTTATTTAATTGGTGGATTCTTGCGACTGGTGCTTGAAGGAAGTGTTCGACAGGGGATTCCAGCAAGTCCATCTTAGAATGAAGCGCGACTACCATCCGGATGACCAGGTCGTTGTGCAGAACTACAGCTTTTAGCTCTGCATTCATCATATGAGTTCGGCGAGCTTATCGTAGATTCTGATAAGGTGGGTGTTGCTGCTGAAGAGCTGGTCGTGTATTTTGAGAGGTATAACGGCGTCATTTTCGCCCTTCAGCATACAGCGAACCCCATTGAGCTGTCTCCTTTTTAACTGAACCTAACCTCTAACTAAACTAACAACCCCCCTCTTTGGGAAAGTTGTTGCGCAGTATTCATGTTACGAAATATGTGCCTGAGGCGTCACGTTTAGCGCTGTAAAGCATATAACTCAAAATTATCTGAGACGTTGTGGAATGACGTTGTCATTTTATTGTACTTGCAATTGCAATATTACCCAGACGGCGAAAAAAAATTTTTTCGTCTCTATTTTTAACGTCGATTGGGAAGACGGCAATTATTTTCTAGCACTATCTTTTAACTGCTTATTTGTACGTTTTCTGGTTATTGTTCCAGCATAAATCTGTGCCTAAATGGCGGGCTAATAAGAGCATTTTGTTCTATCACATTTGGTGCTCTGGTCTGTGGTTTTCCCTTGGTGATTGAGCGAACACGTATCCTAGTATTTTGTCAATGATATGGACAAAAGGCAGCATTTAGGGATGATGCAGCTTTCAAAAACAGCTTCTAGCACTACCTATGCAATATGTAATATATTTCACTCAAATTTTCAGCCGCGCTCATTTACTAACCCTAGATATTTGCTCCAATGTCTTCGAAAATAAACGCGCCAAATGAACTCACGATATGTGCAGAGTGCACAAAGCCCTCGTTCTAGATCTAGATTCACACGTCCTGGCCGCTAAACAACGTTTCTTCACGCAGCCAAACCTGGCCTTGGCGGCATTTTAAACTGGCGTTTTTTATACGTTAGACGCCGACAATTTAAAGTGACCTCAAAAATAGTAAATAAAACAGTCGTAATCCGCAGCTGTACCACATCATAAATAAAAGTCAACTTAAGAGATAACGGCTTATTCCTCTTTTTGTCAGAACCGGTTGGATGTGTACGGCGCATTGCGCCCCCCGCTCCTATGTCTTCCTTTCTCAAGCACTCTATGCGGGACGCTAGAGCGATAAGATTACAACTTGGCGGCACGAGTCCATTCTTCAATGTAGAGCGATAAGATTAGAACTTGGCGGCACGAGTCCATTCTTCTTGGGATGATAACTTTATATAGGTCGCGCAGACAGTTTGAGACACAGTATCCAGGTATTCTGTTATGACTTATAGGCGTGCCTTTCTGATAGCAGTTTTATTGCCCTCCATGGCGTCCGGCGGCGCAAGCTGGGGGTCTGCACGTAGACACCTATGCAGCGATCTGTAATTTTATCCTCTCGGGTATATATCATTGCGGGGTTCGCAAGGTTCTACTGTGTCGCGCGTATTACAACCCAGCCGCGAAATGTTGCAATATTACTGACCAAATGAAAATTAGCGCCAGAAAAAGGATAATGGCCTTTTCGAGGGGGATTTTCCATCTATTTGTACACGCCAGTACGTAAACACCGGAAGTAGGAAACTGGGAGAATAAAGAGTGGGGAAGGGGTGAGTAACTTTTCGTCTCCAAAAACAAGTAGCGCTAAGGTAAGCATTACACCTCCATAAGGCAGATGCTTCGGTATTATCTGAATTCAGGACCATGCACGACAGATCGCTGGAGCTACAGCAATGGGGCTATTAGAATGTTGAATACCTTTCAAAGATATTCCAGTCAATGGTTGATTGTTATAATTTTCGCGTCTCCGACATTTTTGTAACAGCATTGCTGCCACCGAGAATTTATTTAGCGTTTATCTTCGCTCCTACGCTGTGACAGGAGGTTCGGACACATCACCGAGGCAACACCGCTGCGGAAATGAATCCTGCGGAAACGTATCCATCTTTGGCCCCGCACACTGATAAGGCCCTCAATCGGCCCGCGCTGTCTGCAGTATGTTGTCTGTGGGTGTTCGCTGCTGCTCGTAGAAAGTTGTTGAAAAAATCGTTTAATGCTCGTCATTGTGCGGTTAACGAAAACCGGACAAAGCTATCGGTGTTGCTGATACGTGTCATGAGTCTGGCTCGTTTCAGTCGTCTGCCGTGCATTTATTTGAGTGGATAAGGAAGCCCCACGCCGCGGAGTTATCGCCACCGCGCTACGAAGAGCACTGAGCCACGGCATATCGGTCACAGAATGGAAAGGGCTTCAAAAAAGAATGAAAAAACGAAACAGAAAGGCACAATGCGAGTTTTCCGCACGGCACAAACGTCGCACCCTTGCAATCCAAAGCAGATAACGCTGAGGAACTTCCCTCCTATGCGTCACAACGAGATGGAGAGCTCAAGGCATGGACGGTGCGTTGCAATTTTTTTGTTCCTTTGCTTTATGTTAATTTGCTTGTCGCAGACCAACGTGTGGAAGTTTTTTGCACACCCACGCGAACGCTTTTAAGGTGTGGCTCATTGTTGTCGGAAAGTGTTCCGGGGTGATAAGGAAGTTCCGCGTTTACTTCGCCTCTACGGAGGCTGTTGAATAGGCGTAGCGTGACTTTCGCGGTGTGATATGACGCCGCAAATGAAAAATCAGCTGCTCAGTATTGCCTCCGCCTAGCGGAACGTGAATTACAAATTAGTAAGGTCTATAAAGGGGTATGCGAAGCGAGAGCTGCGTTTATTGTTCTTACCTGCCTTTGATGAGCATTTGAATCGCAGTGACGATGGATGTGATCCGACTGGCACAGATATATCTAATGTCTGTATGACTGTACGTGTATGTATGTATGTATGTATGTATGTATGTATGTATGTATGTATGTATGTATGTATGTATGTATGTATGTATGTATGTATGTATGTGTATGTATGTATGTATGTATGTATGTATGTATGTATGTATGTATGTATGTATGTATGTATGTATGTATGTATGTATGTATGTATGTATGTATGTATGTATGTATGTATGTATGTATGTATGTATGTATGTAGAACCAGTCCCCAGAAGCTGCATTGCCCCTACCCAAGGCGGCGGGAATGCAAGCAATGCAGCTGGAGGTGCTAAGAATCTCTGGGTCCGGGCGGGCAGGTCGCCAATGGGATTTGTTTATTTGTGCATTTAATGCTGGAACTATTCAAGCGAAGCCAGTTTATCAGTGCTTCTGCATAAATTATGTGATGTTCGATGGGACATAGTAGGGTTAAGCGAGGTAAGGCGGGATATGGACGGATTTCTGGAGCTTCATACTGGTGATATTTTACATTATTCCGGGCATTCCGGAACACACCACTCAGGTGTACGGTTTCTGGTTCATAGGCATATAGCAGGGAATGTCAAACTTCGCAGCATTAAATAGCGTGTTGCTTCTCTCGTTATTAGGACACGTCGCCTGTGTGCAGGTCTATGCGCCTACATCCACTCAATGTAATGAGGCTGTGGACGTATTTTACGAATACATTGAATTAGGCAATTACACAAGGAAAAGCTCCGTAGAGTTATTATGGGTGACTTCAATGCAAACATAAGGGTACCAAAGATGGGGTAGCATGCGGTAGGAAAATTTGGTGTACATTCTAGAAACAACCATGGAGGCATGCTCGGTTTATTTTCCAAGAGGAATAATCTGCGCATATTTGCCGAGAGGAATAATCTTAGCGGCACGCTAACGCATAGGGAACGCGCTCCTGGCTGCCGACGCGGAGGTTCCTGGTCCGAAGAACCTGGTCGCACGCGGGGGTCTCATTGTGGCCAGATCTCGAATTGTCACTTGGGGACGTTGTGGCAGGTGCGAAAATCCTGGTTTTGATCTCCTGAGGAAAACGAGGAAAGAGAGGAATTAGGACACTGACCAGGAAAACCCTCCTTGCCTAGTACAGCTTGTAGGGCTGGACGTATCTCCACTGGGTTTCCAGCCAGCAGCCACACGACGCTTGTTCCTGTGAACGAAAGAGTTGCCTCGAGGTGGACATAAAACAGGTCGACAGGACTGAGGCTATCCGAATGGTTGAACAGAGTTTCCCAGACCTACTACCGCTACCCGGAGCCCGCGAAAGGCAGGAGTAGAGAAGCACCCGTATTAGTAGAAATCTTGATGAATCGTCATTACCACTAATCAGGGATCCCCCCGGAGTCACGGGCTGTGAAACCGACTGCCACAGGTACGGCACGTGCTACCCTTCCCCCCCCCCCCCCCCTCTAATATGTTTTCTCTGCCTCCGACAATCGCTGGCCAGAAAGCAAGCTTTCGGGTAAGCGGTAAACACGTTGCGGTGGTTGTAAAATTGGTGAATTGGCACCATCGGTGCCCTCTCTGAGGTGAGATATCAGGCCTGAAAGGAACCAGACATCTTGGATCAGATTAAACTTTTTTGTCCCCATTCTTTTCGAATTTCCCAAAATCTATTCGCTTGTGTCTTTCCCCTTTGCCTTCAACCCAACCCTTTCCGCTACGTCTTAGGGTATATCAGGGGGTCTCTCCAAGCCTGTACTCCTGTCTGTGGGTCGCTGATTACTGTTGTAGCGAAAGCTATATTACGCCACCTCGGGCAGTCTTCGCGTGGTGACCAGTTCTGACCTTGAGAGCTAGAGGTCAAACCACACCCCCTTCCGCAAGCGCCCGGATTGGAGCAGCGCCCGATGGCGGAGAGAGATAGGCTAGGAGGGAACGGAAACGCGCGCAGGACCCGTGCCGCCACCTGGCCGAGGAAGGCGATGACGCCGCCGCCGCAGCGATAAGTGCGCGCGACGAAGGAAGGCGACGTGCGCGCAGAGCCATGTGCGATGGAGTAGGTCGATGATCCAGCTGTGGTTGCTCGTACGCCGGCGACGCTTAAACAACGCCGTGAGGCGAAAAATAGGAAACGAGGTACTGTTGCGTCCAGCTTCGCTACCTTCAAGTTTTACGCGGTTGTGGGGGATTCCTTCCTCTTTTCCAAATATTTTTGTCTCCACCGTCGGGTGGTCAAAATTCCGCTTGCCATTTGGCTGAATCATTTATTTTACTGTGGGTCATAAACTGTTTGCACTTCATGTGGTACCTGTCAAGACACTTGATGCATAATATTTTGTCTCATTATTTCAATGTAGTAACACCTGCATTTATCATTTTTTGCCGCTACATATCTCATTGTAAGTATTCATATACAGACTGAGATGCGCTCTGGTGAACAAAACCCGACGTTGGTTTTCTTTTGGGAGGTTAGTGTGGTGGCGGTGGCTGACCAAGGGTCCTGTACAATTGTTACCAACCACCGCCAGTTCCAAACTGAGTTTATTTGATTAAACTTCATTGAAACTTCCGCAGCGCGCTCATGAAAAGGTACACTCACGGAAAAATCAAATGAGAACTCAGAAGGACGAACTACATCATGCAACATTATCGAACATGGATAGTTGTTGCAAAATAACTGCCCACTAGTGGTATTATTTGGAAAGATACATTTTTACACTTTGTACTATAACAATGAAACGCAACAATTCGGATTGCACGGAATAAAATCGCGTTTCTTTTGTGTTCCGCTTCATATTGCCGTGTTCGCGTTTCATTCGTCCATGACTACATGGCAAAAAGCCCCACCAACATTAAAAGTTTTGCACGTCCGTCTTAGCCATAGAAAGCAGGTGAGCAATTTAAGCGGTTACCATGACCATCCCGTGCTCGCTGTACCGCGCAATCAAAGCTGCCCTCCTATCAGCAGGCAATCAAACCCTTCGCTGATTTGTTGCTCACAAACAGTTCGGCTCTTTCATGGCGAGGGTGTCCACGCAGGCGTATGCTTGTGGTCCGCTGCTATCAGCAAACCCCTTGCTTGATTCTTTGCTTCCAATTTACGGTATGTGTTTTGCGCGAAATACAGGCGTTTTTGAAATTTTCTTACAGCACTGCGAACTATTTCCCACAGTCGCAGCTTTTCATCAAAGCATTCAGGCCGTTTACTTTTGACCGCTTACAGACCGCGACCAGACGCTGTCGGCTTGGAGAGTGAAGAAGAGGATTCACGAATCGCTTTCAGTCAAGTAAGGCGGGGGCCTAGGGCTCTTAAGCTGTCATTTATATTTATTTATTTTTTTACAAGCACTGCAGGCCCTATTCGGGCCCAAGCAGGAGTGGGTGCATACTATAGTACCGCAACATTAGTTACAACTACGGGTACACTCATATTTTAGTATAATAAACAGAAAAATGTGCTTCGCAATTCGGAATACAACAGTAATATAGCAATAATTAAATATCCACACTCATAAAATGAAACCCAATACACAACAGCAATATAGGGGTAATAAACATGTACGTTCAGCGATGCAAAACATAAAGAAAATTACGAACTGTACATAAAATGAAAAGCGAACGCGAGAAGCAGGGGCCTTTATTGCGGCACATTAAAAAAAAACTTTAATTGGTCAAGGAAAGGTTGTTTTTAAGCTGAATGAACAATTCTGTTGCGTTAGCGTTAACTACTTCTTCGTGTAATTTATTACACAGTGAAATTGCATGCAGAAGAAGAGAATATTGATGTATGTTAATATTACTAAATGATTGCTTAACTGTTTTCTTGTGGTTTTTACTACCCAACCGCATGGGGGCCCAGTTTAGTAACTTTCCCGAGGTATTTTGTAGTGACCGTGGTACAGCTGGTATAAAAACTTAGTGCGAGATACAGTTCTGCGATGAGCAATTTTTTTTTCAATTTTGCCCTATCGCGAAGAACGGAGACGCTGGTAAAACGCGTGTATTTGGAGTATATAAACTGAACGGCTAAACTTTGCAGTATTTCTATTTTCTTGAATATGTATTTCTGGCGCGCGTTCCATATCAGATCCGCATATTCTAATTTTTGTCTGACCAGAGCTTTGTACGCTTTTAACTTTACTGTCGATGAGGTACGACCCCAGTTCAGTTTCAAAATGCCCGCTTTTTTAGCGCCCTTTCGCCACCTCTTTCTATATGGGGTACCCAACTTAGATTGCTTGCCAGTGTAACACCAAAATACTTCACTAGCTGTGTTTAATTTATATAAGCAATATAATTTAATATAATCAAATTCCAAGCGTTCTTTTTTGTTAGTAAATGTAATAGCCACCGTCTTAGAAGTATTAAGTTTAAAGCCCCATGTTTCACACCATACACTGATAGAGTGCAACGCATCATTGAGTCTTACTTGATCGGAATGTTGAGTTACATTGGCACAAACAACACCATCCTCCGCAAACAGCCGGATCTTCACAGGTGAATAAACAGATAAATAGGTATCATTTATATAGACTAAGAACAATAAAGAAACGAGCACTGATCCTTATGACACTCCTGAGTACACATCCGATGTATCGGAAACGCAGTCAGTAATGGCCACGTGTTGTTTTTGTTAGGACAAGTAATCTGCTATCCAACGGACAATATTGCGCTTAACGCCCATAGAGAGTGTTTTGGTTACTAAGTCACCATGCGGAACTACATCAAACGCTTTGGAAAAGACCAAAAACCCTTCGCCAATTTGACCCCTCATATTCAGTGCATTTACAAAATCATCCGTTATCTCAGCTAACTGTGTTGTGGTGGATAAACCAGTCCTAAAGCCATGCTGATTTGCATGAAGTACATTATTGTTCTCTAGGTGTGTCATAATTGTCTCAAATGAAATTTGCTCGAGCAGTTTACAAGTTGTGGATGGTAGGGAAACTTGCCTGTAATTATTTAATTCTAAAGGGGATCCATACATGTGAATCGGAACTATTCTTGCAGCGCACCAGTCATCGGGTATCACGAAGGCTTTTAGAGATGTTTTATATATGTTTCTGCTATGTATTGTGCTGTCGACCAGTGGCCGGACATGCCATTATGACATACAAGTTAAAAAAATAAAAAACTTCGAGAACACTTAGGCACACCTTATGAGTTGTGAATGCAAAATAATTAATGACCAGTGGAACGCCGTTTAGGCCCCTCACGGGCTTCCGCTGTGAGTAATTGTGGCTATAGCGCTGTTGTATGAGATCAGGTGAGATGTGGTATATATGACATATGACCTATAGATGGTGCGAAACACCGAACGTACAGCCACAGTTGCACTAAGCTTTCCACGAGACTCTAGTCCAGCATCGCGGCCCTTTGTGATTTCTTTTTAATAAGCTCGCGTGAGGGAATACGTCGCAAGTTGTGTGCCGGCATTTTCTGGGCTTTTGGCGCAGAAGCCAATGCCGACGCATTCGTTTTTCCTCTGGTTATTTGATGCGCCGCGCAATAAATACCTGTCGGTCAGTTTCAAGCCAAACTCTGGTCCAATCATAGATGGCATTGCTGCAGGTTGCGCTGTAACCCCTGCCATCCCGGCAAAGCAGCCAGCCGTGCCATCAGCTTCTAGGCACCGTGGCCACCATCTTTTATCAGTTCGCGCACACCATGTGCCGACGATTTTGGTTCCACGTGTACCACTTTACAATTTAACAGATAAATGTCTATGTTTTGGTTTAGAAAAAGCATTTCATGTCGGCTGAGGGATCGTTGCTGATGAGCAGAGATTACTTGCGATGAAAGAAAAAAAAACATGACAAAACACGTTCACTTTTAAACAAGGCAATGGCCAAATTGCTTTGGTCAATTCATTCTGAGTATTTTATTTATTTACATAACTGCAGACTGCACACCAGCACTGGCTGAAATGGTTGCTGTATGACACAAACAACAACAACATTAAAAAGCGAAGGACAGGACGCATCTGAATAATTTGAAGCTCAAGTTTGCAACACACGAGGGATAGAGAAAATTTCTTCAGTGCATCGGGAAGATGTGCAGCTTATTCAGCGACGATCAGCCAATTCATGGTTAGATAAGTATTCAGAAAATCGAGACGAAATTTTTATGCTCTTATAGCGTGGGAAGTTATTGGCAACAGTTAATACGCCATTCAGCCACGCGTACAGCAGGAAAAAAAAATTTGTAAGTATCTCGTGTTAGCATCTAGGGTGAATGTTTCGTGTTCTTTTTGTGTCCGACGCATGTTAACGTCTTATTAGAAATGATGTTTAGTCTGAGCAAAGATACGAATTATTTGTTCAAGAAATACAGTTCTTCACAAATGGCGGCTGCGTGCAAGAATGTTATTGCATATCCATTTATTCACATGGGAATACAATGAGATTTGAAAAAATGAACCGTGATAAAGCGTTGTCCTTAGTACTGAAGCTTTTGTCCGAATTTATCGTAATCATTGTTATTTTGGTATGACGAACTGACTCTCAAGTTTTGGTCTAACGTATGAATGGTAGCAAAGAAGTTTTACACTTGGAGGACGAATTACGAAGTTTTGTGTCTCAAGAACACAGTTTTCGAAAAGCGGGAAGGATCAGATGTTGTCTATGTGCAAGTTCCAGGAAAGATATTAGTGGAACGTTACGCCTAAGTATTTGAAGCTGTTAACTTGGTTCACCGCGCACGATCCCAGTGTGTACTGAAATTCGAATGAGATTTTTTACGCGTTATGCGGAGGGAAACAGTTTTCTTTCGTTGACAACCATGCCCCATTCCTTGCACCAACTGTATATATTGTCCAGGTTTGTGTTAAGTTCTATTTGAGCTTGCATGCTGGAGATTTCACGGAATAAAATACAGTCATCTGCAAACAGCCGGACATGAGTGGTGGGTGTAACTACAGTGACGATATCATTGATGTATAAAAGAAAAAAGCAACGGCCTCAGAACACTACCTTGAGGCACTCCGGATGTGAGACAGGAAGACAGCTCGAGGCATGACCATCAATCAAAACATACTGCTCTCTATTCATCAAATACCTAGACACCCACGCTACCAAACTTTCCGGAAGATTTATATTTTTAAAATTTTTAATTAATTTGTCATGAGGAACTTTGTCAAATGCTTTGCTAAGATCAAGAAAAATTGTGTCTACTTGAACATTATTATCAAGGGCCTTTGCAAACTCGTCTGTGACAGTGACCAGTTGAGTCACAGTCGAATAGCCTTTCCTAAAACCATGTTGGAAGCTTGTTAGAATCGAGTGTCTTTCAAGGAATTCAAGAATACGGTTGGCTATGATATGTTCAATTAATTTGCAGCATGTTGAAGTTAAAGATATAGGACGGTAATTATCCGGAATTAATCGATCTCCTTTTTTAAAGATAGGGATGACTCTAGCTATCCTCCAGTCCCGTGGTAGTGTTGCAATTAACAAGGAAGCTTGGAATATTACAACAAGAAATTTGGCGATGCATTCGGCATAACGCCGAAGTACATGCCGGAGTGTGCGGCTGGTGGGTATCAGCGGTGTTGTCAGAAAAAAATGGCCGTTTAAGGATGGTTATGGCAGTATAAAAATATCCAATATACCAGGATAAAGGAGCCGATGTGTGTTGTTTAAAATTTGGCGGGCCGTCCAGTTCAATTTTACGGAAATGTTTTTTAGATATTCATTCTAAATGGGGAAGCAATATTTACTCTGCGAACTTTACGTAGTGTTTTTATGCCTTTAAACAATGCCCGTTGGGGAGCTATTTCTTTTATATCTAAAAAAACGAACCAAAAGCTTTCGACTAGGTGATCTTCTGTACATGCGTATTGCATCTTCTGTATGAGTGGTTAGATTTTTTGAGCGGATCGCAGCTATTGAACAGTATTTTAATTAGATGTAACAAAGGCTGTAAAAGTTACTTATTAAAAATTATGACATTCTGATGTCTGCATCTGTTTATTTGGCTGCTTCAGAGAAAGATACATCTCGAACAATATCCTGGAACCATAAATCATTTCTTTATTAGATGTTTTCAAATATACAGGTTTGATAAAATTATGATGAACGTCCTACTGCGTTAACCTTGTGTAAATATTCTGAAGGTTAGCGTTCAAAAGGGGCGGAGTGTCATGGCGTGTAACGTTCAGTAAACAAAATAAAGTAATGGGCGGACCCAATTTTTAAAAGAGTATTGACCCCATTTGCGAAGTTAGAAATGTAAATAGGTGACGCCAGTGACCCGGGGTGCGTTTTTGTGGGACACCTCAGGTAGAGGGGAGCTGGTTCGAACATAGTGTATATTAACCACATTTCTATGTCGGTTTCACACGCATCTTGCGCCTGAATTTATTATACGATACTTTGAGCAATATGATTTAGCCGGCGAATTAGTTTGGAAAAAAGTTTTCGAAAGAGTTTTAAGATGTACAAGTGCCGTGCCTACATTACGCACTTGATCACCACTATTCGAAAGGCTATCAGCAAGTTATATCAGTGGCGTTCATGCTAGAAAGACCCTCCCTAAAACACAGCTCGATCCATGATAGTACGCCATCATAAATGGAAAACACTGCAACTCTAACAGGCTCGAGAACCTTAAAGGGAACCTGTACACTTTCAATAAACGCTTTCACTCTTTCCTTCGCGTCTTGGAGCACTGCGAAAGCTACTTTTATTGCCAGCACGGAGCGCTACTGCGTGGTTTGGTCGTCGCCCCAGATACGCCTTCAGTTTCTGCTTTGCCTTTGTGGCTTTATTTTTAAAGTTGCTATTGAAAAGCGTTCAGTAATGCAACTGAAGGAAAACCAGACAAAAGCCGCTACATGGCCTCAGTGACGTAATTCGAGCGTCGAAGAACGTCAAGAGGGGGAAAGAGAGAAAAAACTCCCACCATCCCCACAAAGTGAATGATGATGAGAGGGGCGAAGCTAAAATGCTTATCGGTAAAACCGTGAAACATATGACCACACATCATATAAAGACTCGACACGTCAAGCTTTCCACCGCTCCGTTGACAAGCCCGTCGACGACGTCGATATTTGGTTGATTATGTAGGGCTTTTTTGGGACGATGAGAATCTCCATGGGTAAGTTGGCGAATTCGGTGTGTGACATTTCAGCCACCTTGGCCATCGCCTTCTGCAGAGCGTCTTGTGTCGCGTACCTCCGGTACGTGTCTTGAGCTCGCAGGCGACGAACGACAACCCCTTCTTCTTCCTCTCCTCCTTGTTGGGTAGCAACGAACGCGTTGAGCGTTTTGACCTCTTCGGCCAATCTTTGGTTGGCCACTCCCTAGGGGGATCCCGCCACAATCATCATCATTCCGCCGTGTATGGCAGCAACGAGGGACGGGACAGGGCCCGAGCAAGAGTCTTGAGCTCAGAGGCGACGAACGACAACCTCTTCTTCTTCCTCTCCTCCTTGTTGGGTAGCAACGAACGCGTTGAACATTTTAACCTCTTCGGCCGCTCTTTGGTTGGCCAATCCCTAGGGGGATCCTACCACAATCATCATCATTCTGCCGTGTACGGCCGGGACAGGGCCCGAGCAAGAGGAGCTTCGCCGCTAAAATCTTTCGAGCGAGTTTCCAGATTGTCTGATGGGCATAGAGCAGTAATTCTTGGCTGATGTACTTTGGCACCCGCTAACCTAAGTACTGAGTGTGCTGGGTGGCTACGTTCTGCAAGCATTTAAGATTTCAAAAAAGGTTGAAGGAACTGTTGAGGGCCCGTTTAAAACAAGATGTTAGTACAATAGGAGGTCCTCGCATGCACAGGCTCCCTTCCGTTGGGACAGTTTGTTCGGAGACTGCCCGCGCTGGCGACTCTACAAAGCGCATCAACCTGGTGGCCGCAATCATCTGCCGAGCCGGTTCCTAAATCTTAAGTTTTTCCTAGGTTTGCCGTAGCTTTGGATGACTGAACCGTCAGGTGGTTTCAGTCTTTTGAAGTTACGCCAGGAAATGCTGCTTGAAATACGTACAAAAGCGACCGAGTATTACCGGGCTCCAAAACAACGAGTTGACTCATACCAGCCCCTCATATTCATGAATATTAGAAACCTACTCGTCCCTCATCGAACGCGCATTTGTATCTTCGGACGTAGGTGGGAACAAAACAGAAAGAGCTCATCCGGGATACCAAACATATTACGCGGGCAAATTAGAAAACCACATCACGTCACCAAAAGCATTACCAAATAAAATAACAGACGGAGAGACTATGTACTCCGCAAAATCAAACAAACTAATCAGCAATATTTACACCAATAATGCATGCGGACCCCTAAGCCCACTCTACAGAAGCCCAGATGTCTTTACCTGAAGCCTTCATATGTAGATCATTAGCGTCGAAATCTGGTCCCTCTGTATGCCTTCAAATGTTTAATTGAATGAAGCGCACGACGCAATGGCCTCTAGAAGAAAACCGCTGCTAATCACAAGGCTCAGCACTACCGTCTCAGCACCTCCAAGAAGGGCCGCGCAATTATCAGACACCAGGTTGCTCCACTTCATTCCTACTACCCATTATTGACCCAGCCCCTCCAGCCCCCTGGATTAATCTACATCGCACCAGAGTTACTTCTCTCCATACTCTGTAGCATGGAACCCAAGAAATATTCAGCACCAACACAAGCCAAAACTGGTCAGCTTCAGCCACCTCCGGCACTCCACAAGTACTGGGACATGTACTACAGAAACACCACTTTCTTCAACTTCAACCCCACGACTGTATCAAGCCGCGTCGCCCCCTAGAAGTTCGCCATTCTAAGTGATATTGCTTCCCCACCCGGGGCTAGACTCGAGCAATCGCTAAGGCGATCCCACACCACCCCAGCCAGAAGGACACCATTAGAGTACGGATAGACAGCCACGGTGCCCTCAATGAGTTTACGACCAACACAGTCCACACAATCATGAACAACTTCACCCATACTTCAACAAGCATGTCCGACTCTACGTATTTCTGGAATGGGTTCGATCCCCGACAAGCAGGGCAGAGAGGGTAGCGAAAACGCTCACGCTCTTGTTTGCTACCGTTAACCGAGCAACCCCGCTCCTTGGACAAAAGGTTTCTGCATGACATTCGGCAGAAATTGAACAGCTCAGCTAATTACGCCGCCTTCTAGTCTACCCTCAACGCACTTTGGAAGCTGTCAAGCCACCTACATTCATCAAGGACAAACCAACTATGCCGTGCCACCATTTATCGCCCCAACGAATACCAGCCCAACTATCCAGACCTTCTATGGTCTTGAAATTTCAGCTTGAACAAAAAACGATAGGACTTAGGAAGGAAACACGGACACAGTGCTGGTGTCCGGTAAGCGGGGTGTCCCCAACATGCAATTCGCATAGGGAGTCTGCTCGATGAATCAATAACTGGAATTGATAAGATAAATTCAACTGTAGTATTTTTCCAGCCAATCTGCGTAGAAGTATATGTAAAAAATCTCCCCAATTCGTACTGCGACTAATTTCCAGCAAGTATAATTCTAACAACGCTCCAATGCCTGAAGAGTTGGAGCCTGTCGCCAAACGGCGACATCGTAAAGGCTGCACCACCAGGCAACGAAGCTGCGAGGCCCCAATGGAACCCCTTTAATGGCGTGCGATGAGAACAGATCTCAAATAAACAATTGTGATTACACTCGTGCACTATGTTCCAGAAGCCACATGTTTTTCGTGTGCAATTTGGAACAGCGCCTGACAAAAAGCATGAAAAGCGCCCCGTCACCCTTATAGCGTGCTTGGGGGAAAGTGGCAGCCTTCATGATTGCAAAGTGCTGTGAGCACTACGGCTTCGGCAGGCAAGCTCTGCAAGGAAGCAAGCGACCTGCGCTCGAAGATTGGAAGCTTTGGAAGATACTTTCGTTCTGGACAACCCGATGTGCACGCTAGTACATTGTGCGCTAAACTGATGATGACATCATTTCCTACGCAGATGCGCACACCGTGTTCTAGCCAGCGACGACCGATGAGGAAGTGGAGGACCAAGCACTCTGCGTACTCCACTGCGAAAGTCAAAGCAGTAATGGATGCCGCCCGTCCCCCTCTCCCCCCCGCAAAATCTAACAAACAAATCAGCGATATTTACACCAATATAGCATGCGGGCACCTATATCCGCATGGATCGAGAACAGAAGGCATTCCAGAAAACTGGATGGTTATGTAAATGTGCCGACTGTTGCCTTCAAGGACGAAGGGGAGACCGCCATCATGAACTTTCCCTAGAAAAATTGTTCTTATTCCCTACCGCTTTCCAAAAGCATGTCTTGTCGTTCTTCAGATCCCCTACATGCAGCCTTCATTATATCGAACAGAGAGGGCTACCCTGTGCGAAAGTGCGTATTGAAGGGCTTGTTGGTACATCATATCGTGTAAAGACTGCGCGGAAGGCGGGACTAAGGAAAGAACAGACGACACAAGCGAAGGAAAAGCGCTTGTGTCGTCTGTTCCTTCAGTAGTCCCGTCTTCCACGCTGTTTTAAACGATACCCTGTGCGGTTCGAATTACCGAGCTTTTACTGGATTAGCCGTGTCCTCGTGCCACTCATTCATCACACTACCTTTCCCCGACACTCTCACCTTCACCGCACCCTACTGCTCTGTGAGCTGGGTCACTCCTTCTCTGTAAATCTCTGTGCGACGTTGTGGTCCCAACTCTTGGAGCGTGTAACTTCACAGCTGCCACAGCTGCGCGTAACACAGCTGCGGTTATCGGTCGTCGCAAGCCAGTGCCACGTTTTTATATCCTAGCTAAACCTCCCCCACTTAATCAGTGCCACAAGTTTTTATATCCTAGCTAAACCTCCCCCACTTAATCGACAAGTTTCCATGATTTGCACGTCAATCGTTTTTACCAAAGTTATCCCTCCGTCCGTCGATCTGTCTGTCTGTCTGTCTGTCTGTCTGTCTGTCTGTCTGTCTGTCTGTCTGTCTGTCGGTCTGCTTCTCTCTTTCTCTCTGTCTCACTGTCATGCTCCGCTCGATGTCTTTAACAAACCAAACCAAAATATTAACATACTATGCCCATTGTTGTTTCTGGGGTTTGTAACTTCACCATCACCTGAATACTAATCGTGCTCTCGGCTAAAGCATACCGCCTTCCTTTTTTTCTTCCAACGCAGCGGGGAAATGTCGACGTGCCGCGAACGACCACCTGCTTATATTGCAAGAAAACCGTCAAAGTATCCAACATGCAGGCGGCACCTCCAAGCTTGCTCGAAACGTCAAGTCGCATTGGAAAGCACCGACTTGACAAAGGATGAAAAACGTGGTAGGGTAAGCGATAGCCTACGTTACCTTTCTGCTCCTCACTTGCACGCGAAATGTATGAGGAACTGTGAGCTCTTTAAACGGACACTGCATACAAGATGCAAATTGGCACCACGGAAAACGCGGATATTTTAAACACTTGTACATGCGTATTTTACATAAATGGATGGCGCCATTTTGAATAATTTTTTTGAATTCAGATGACATCTTTCTTATTTCTTGCTTCTGTCCATTTATTACAACGTGGCTTACTCAAGCGGTAACACAAATCATTCACAATGTTCTCTTCGTTCGAAAAACCCAATTCGGCACAAGTTATTAGCCCGCTTTCAACTAAATGTGAGCAGTGCTCCGACTGCTAGTGGGGCAGTGACCCTGGTGGTTAATGAAACCTAAGCCAGTGCAGCCACGTTTTGTGCACGAGGAATTAGGGGATAAGTCTGAACCTGAACTGCACGGTCCAGACCTAATTACTTATTCGTCATCCACAAATGATCATGGTTGTCATGCACAAATGGTCATGCGCAAATGGCACTACTCTTAACTTCGTGCGCTAGCAGCTGGTTGTAAAAACTAGAGCTGGAAATCTTAGGGTTAGCGAAGACACCTGGTGGTCGCAGAATCGGTGACAAATTTTTATATTCTTTTCTTTGTTCTTTTTTGAAGCTTGATACAGACGTTGTAGCTGTTTTTCCCGGAATTGCGCTAAACGTTACTCCTAGCAGACTTCACGTGCTTGCATTTGTCTTGTGTCTAGGCAAAGGCTAGGAACGTGACGTTCCTGATGCAAGCAGGCGTTGTTCGTGAAATGGTGACCATTGACTCCACAAACGCGAATATCGATTCGCTCAAAGAAGTAGCGTGCAACATGATCCTGACAAAGGTAATGACACTCAAATCAGTAAGGTCTAGCATCTTTTCTAGATATGCGATACTTTATCTGCCACTGTGGGCAGCCAAAGATTTATTATGGGTATGTTGAACCGCAGTGGTTCTTGCTTTGAAAGTAAGGTGAACACGGTTGAAATTGGGATCACCTTATGCCTGCTATAGCCAAGGGAGATACTACAGCCTCCAACAATGAAAACCAACATTAAAGGGACGATCAGAAATTTTGTCGCCCTTAAACAGGTCTGTCAGTGCTGCCGCTTTGTTCTGCTTTTTTATAATAATAAAATACCACCGCTCAGAAATTTCTTACTTCACAAAATATAAACAACTTACTCCCACAAACAGGTCTCGGAAAAAAAAACAAGCTGGTAATTACAGCACTCCCTAAAGCTAAATTTCTGTGCAAAGCGAACTCCAGCCTTCTAGGCTACAGCGCATATCTGCTCCGTCTCAGGTTGTCGTAATCAGCGAACGTTCCGTCCGCTCTCGTGATCAGCGAACGCACGGCAGCGCGCGCTATTCTGCCGTTAGCGCGCAGCGCGTCGCCGGCGCCGAGCATGTCGTTGCAAACCTCGTTTAGACGTCTCGTGCAAATGTCACGTGGTTCGGATGCGGAACTAGTGGAGGAAGAGCGTCGGGCGAAAGTGTGAGGGGAGGGTGCTGCAACGCGAGGAAGCGTGGCGAAAATGTGGGGGGAGCAGTAAGAGAGATGGAGCCCTAGCAGCGCGCGCCGCCCTCCCTGTCACACTTTCCACAGACGCTCTTCTTCTGTTTTCCTCCATTTTCTTTCTGCCTTCTGCGTCTCGTTAACTCACTCGGCTACGCGGATATCGCCGTGGCCGCCGCAGCTACCCCCGCTAAGAAACTGCACCGGCGCCAAAGTAAGGTTCAATAGAAAATTCCCTCTTGACTGGGGGAAGAGTAGACAACTGGGGTTTCCATAAACGGAGTGCCTCCTACATTTCCGTTCACTAAGATGCTCTAATGGCCAATTCTGCGGTTTCTTGTTAACAACGCGTCGAGGAAAGTAAGTTTATTCTCAAAGTGTGTCTCTTTATTCGATTTCGTATAAGCTTTCTGAATATGTTCAGGGTTTTCAGGTACGAAGAATTAGTGTTTGGCACAACCGGCATAGGTTCATCTTCGAAGATGTGCTTGAATGGTCTTTCACCTGTGCATGTTTTGTAGCGTCAAGTTGCGATGGCTGCGACGTTTTGCTAACAACTTGAATATTGCTCCGCACTACCACCCATTTATTTATGGATAAACATTCAAATGCCCAGCTCCCTCTTCACTCAACGTTCTCTACAGCAAATAATAAGTCGAGTATTCAAAGCTTCACGGGCGTCCACCGCCTGCTCCACGGGCGGCGCTCGCTGTTTCGATCCGTGAGCACTGACGTGTGTTTTTGCGAACCAATATAATCGGCTCTGTGAAATCAAATGCGTGCTAGAGAAGCGCCACCGCCTAAAAACCACTTCAGGGAAAATATTTCAACGCGCGCACATACTCTTGGATTCAAACGGGGAGCAAGAAAATTCAGCACTACTAACTTGTGACCGAGACAACCACGTAATAGTCTGGTCATCAAAGGTGATGGTTTCTCTCGTGTAAGAATACGAGCTAATATTACGCCGATGTGGCGGGAACTGCAGATGGTGTAAGCTAACTATATGCACAATTAAACCCGTAATTTTTCCGTTTCGATTCAGGATGTGCTTGTACAGACTAGATGCTCCGTCTGATTTCCCGCTGTGAAGACACTGGACCAAATAATATAATAAACAATTTTCTTCAGCGTCTAAGACCGGGCCTGGTCACACACACGCGGGCCGTCCCTAGGGTCAACAATAAATGACCGGGCCTGGGCCCTGGCTAGGCTCTCCTCTGAATGCCCGGGCCCGGGCCGCGCCCGGGCTAGGTGTAATGCGCCAGGGTAGGCCTCGGGCTTCACAAAGCAGGCTCGGGCCGGGCTCGGGCCTTAAAATCAGGCCAGTGCAGTGCTCTACCCTCCGCGCACCCAAACATCGTATGCAGTGTGCTATATTGCTGCTTTTACCTCTGCCGCGGTCACGTGATATTTCGCTGCCGCTGACTGGGAACCGTAGTCTTCGCTATCTCCAGCTGTTTTTTCCACCATGCTTTTTTTAACGGTGAACCATGATGATTTTGTTCTTACGTCATGTTTGCACTGGGCCCTGAACGGGTTCTTGTATGTGTAAAACGTCGCGCTACTGGCTTTCATGTCGTAGTGGCTACGAAAGCCATCGGTCCTGTGACACCATTGTAAACTGCATCACAATGCCAGTAATTGCGATGCCGTCACCCCTGCCTAGAGAATAGAATTAAAAATTCCCTGCAGACTGTATAGATAGAACTTCTCTTAGCAGTATGACGCTGGCCACACCTTTTTCACACTGTTTCCTAGTGAGATAGTTTCTAGCCAACACCGTCAGTGACTCTTCAGAAAAGGGCCGCTTGGGTGGTTTTAACGAAAGGGAATGAGTAAAAAAGTAGTTCTGGCTAAAATAAGGTGCACCATGGACCAAGAGCAACCTGGCACAACAGCATCGAGTGAAAACTTGCAACACAAGCATATTTCACCCTCCGTGACTTTTGATGCGTTGACATCCAATTATAGGTCAATTTCTATATTGGGCATTTTCTAAAGCACATGATGGACTCCTTCCCACACTCTTTACAGCTTTGGAGAATCTTAATATGGGTTTCAGAAAGGTCATTCCACAAAAATCACTGTGTTAAATAGGAAAGAATATTCTCTGCATAATATTGAACAGAAAAACTTTGTACAAGGAATCTTCCGCGATTTCTCAAAAGCGTTTGGTTTGCTTTACTGAACGTTGTTTTTACAGAAATTAAAGTATTATACAATCCGTGGGACACAGTTCGAACTTATAAAAATATTTCTGTTGCCGTAACCACTATGTATCATTCAATACCTGTGCATATTAGGTGCGGAGAAACTTAGGACCACAAAATGTCCGTCTGAGATCGTGCGCATAGCATTTACAATCCTAAAAAATCGCACAGGCACCGGCAGGATTCGAGCGTGTGTCGGGTAGACCAGACAGAGGTAGCGTCAGTAGTCTTACCAATTAGGCCACGACCGTGAGTAATTACCGTAGAGTCAAACGGCTTACTCCCTCCCTTGTAATGGTGCGGAGTACCTTAGGACCTCCCAATGTCCGTCCGCGTTCATCCCTGCGCACACCACCATCAAGCGAAAATCAAGCGAGATTCGATTTGATCCGTGAGTTGCAGCTTCATTTAGAGAATAATGAAGGTGCAACTCACCTCAAATCGAATGATGGTTGGGGCTCAAATCGGATGTCATTAGGGGCGCATCTTGGTCGTCATTTCGAGTCGCCGTTCTCCGCACCCTCGCCATCATCCACGGAGTGGAGATGCTGCCATTTTTTACCTGTATGGCGTCCCTCAGAAAAGCATACTGGAGCTTATCTATTGAACATATACATTGTGCGAATCAATCAGTCAGCAAAATTTATTACCTACGCTCACGAAACCAGCTTATTTCCTACTGATACTGAATGCGAAAAAGTGTTTGAGCGGGGCAGCGAATTTGTAGCAAAGTTAGGCTGGTGGTTCTCAGCTAACGGCCTAACCAATAATACAGGAAAACGAAAGCGGGAAGTTTTAGAGCAACAGGCGAGCGCTTAACGACCGATGCGCTGTTTCTGAACAGAAATAGAATCGAGGTAGTCGACAGGATTGAAACACTACGTATTACATTCTCTGAACATATGTTCTGTGATTTCCTGATGAATCATAACATTTACTAAATATATTCACAATCTCCTAATACATACTAGACTAAAGTCACGAGACCCCGCGAGAAGTTCTTGCTTAACTACACTACATATCACAGCGACTTGACCACAACCACAAAGTAGATGAATAGCGCAGCAAACCTGAGCTGTTTAAGTTACCTTTCTTTCCAAAGACTATCCGGGAATGAAACGCCTGCCTACTGCAAGAGTAAACATTGTTGATAACGAGGCGTTTGTGAAGGCTTTGTGAAGATGTATGTCCGCATGCATGTATTAATGTAAATTGTAATTTGTTGCTCTCTTTGTTTTTGCTTGCATTACAATTTTCCATATATATACCTCTACACTGTAATGTCAGTAGTGGCAACGTGAATAAATAAATAAATATATATATAAAAAATAAATAAATAAATAAATAAATAAATAAATAAATAAATAAATAAATAAATAAATAAATCATACAGTTACCTAACTAGCCCGAACCGTTGGCATATTCTATCGAACTCGGGACTTACTTCCTACGCAGACCAATCTTCTATTATACTATTATACAATTCATTGTTTTTGTCTTACATACGTTATTGCTTCCTTGTACGGGGCGCCACGTCTTCTTCAACGATGACCAAACTCTAGCGTCTTGAAAATAAATTCCCTCGCCTAATTTCAAACACCCCTTTCGAAACTTCAGCCGTTCCTCCTCTTAAAAAGTTCAACCTTATTAATCTAGACAATGTTTATTAATATCGCCTAAGCAGGGCTTTAAGAGGCCAGGCAAGGCGGAACAGAAAACGCTTCACTAGTTCTGCGCAAATCATTTTCAATGCACCTGCGGAAAACCATCGAGATGTTGAACATCAGACAGCTCGCTTTTGCAGGACCAACTACGGTAATCAAATTTTGTCACACACTCACCCCAATCTTCTAACTCAGTTTATTGAACATGACTTAGACACAAATTCTGTTAGAATTCCTGAGCTTTTAGTATGTACCTGCAATAATGATGGATTCTAATATTTTTTTTTATTTTAACCAAAGTTAACTTGTTCTTTGTGTCCATGTAAGCAATGTCAAGCTGGAAGTTCTATAAATTTGTGCCTTCTAATTTCTTTTTCATTTATTCACTTTTGTTGTAACAGTATATTTTACAAATTTTTAATGCATACTACTAAAAACACGGTGTTATTGAGATTGCGTTGTATTAATTATACGCGAATTCTACAGGATGTATACCGTCACGCGCCATCTGCTGCCACGTACATACGTACAGCGCGCGAGCTCGCCGAGCTGTCCATAGCAGCTTTTTTTGTCGCCCCATCATATCTTGAGAAGATCATGAAATATACTTCTTTTCTATTTATTTTCGACAATATGCCGAGAAAAGCTTAAACAAACTGAGCTACGAAAAGGAGATATAAAAAAACAATGCGGCACCGATGTGATCCCACTCTAATGGCAGAGGAGTAGGTCAAAACGTTTGTAGGTAGAGTACGCCGCTATCTTTGACGTAATATTGAGTATATGATTACACAAAAATAGACCGAAGCCATGCGTTTATCAAAATGGCTAAAATGATTTAGAGCTTCCAGGAAACGGTGAAGCAAAAAACAAAAAAAAAATCCAGAGCCGTTTTTTACGAGAAATATTGTTGAAGCGCCGAGATTTCTCCATGCAAACTGAGTCGAATCAGAGTCCAAAATCCACGCTCCCGAAGTCCATAAACCAAACTGGTGGAGTCCAATGGCAAAGTTTGCTTCAACTCAGCCAATGTCCAGAGCCAACGCCCGCGCAACGAACCCAATGGAAATGCTGAGTGACGCGAATGCGATGATGCTGCAAACTGATTGACGTCGGCTTCAGAACGCAAACGTTCAAGGTTGGGTGTGACCGTAGGAAGCTTTTTTTTGTGGATACCCATCGTGTACAGTTGGCTTTCCTACAGAGCGTTTTGGCGTGACTATTGCTGCCTGTCTCGTGGTCGACGTCGAGCAAGCCTTCAGTTGTGTCACTTTCTTGGACCCTGGGACAACAACAATGACTCATATTTAGGGACAAAAATTCTGCGTTTTTTGCGAGATTCAGGACTAGACAAAACTTTGTAATTCTTCCATTGTGCGCATGGCTACGTCTGTACGCGTTTGCGTCATCATGTACGCTTTGACTCCTTTTTTTTGTTAGGCGCTCTGCGCTTCCTGGGCTCCATTCGCTCATTTTTTTTTCTTTTCCTTAACTTTATTTCGATTTTTTTCTTGCACTACATTCCGTGCCATTTTTATTCAACTTTTGTTTTCTCTCTATTGCTGTTTTCCTGATGTCTCACATTCACTTCACTGCATTGTAATCATCCCCATCTGGCGTAGCAAGCACTGCCGCTAGCAGAGCTGACCTCTCCAGCCCAATTAAAGAGTTCTCTCTCTCTCTCTTTCTCTCTCAGCATCGCCATCACTGAGGCATAGAAAGGTGGCGGGCAATGCCAAGCGATGAAAGTGAAACTTGCGTACACTGCATTCAAAGGGGTACTTGCTTCTCTCAAAAGACTTTGAGTATGCTCTCCATTGGCGTTCTGGTTTCTTGCGCAGCTACCACAGCACGGCCTCAGCCGCCTGCAGAGCGGGTTAATTTTGTTCCGGGCATGACTACGGCAACGCGAACATACTCCTGCCTTAACCTCGGCTGCCGACGTCACGGAGGGATGCCTGGTGGAGGTCGTCATCTCGGGAAAGTACAAAAGAATCTTGCACGAAAAGTAGAAATGAAATTTCTTGTGGGATTGATGGTGGAAGTTTTGTGCAACTGCGCGTAAAATTCCTGATTTGTAAAGAATGTGTGCGGTCAAATTAGGTACAGGCACAGGTATATTAGGCAGCAGTTCAATTTGTAAAAAAAAAGCCCTCAGGGTTTCCAGGCAAGGTTGCCAGCAGTGATCATAACATGGTTAGGTGCAGAGTGAGGCTGAATCTCATACGAGAAAGAAGAAAGCTCGTGAAGAGTAAGAAACCACTGATGAGGTAAGTCAGAGGTGAGGCGCAGCAATATAAAATTACCACTGAAAAGAAGAGCGTGCTTATTTAGGTGATAAAACCTAATAACGCCAATTCTACAAACCGCAACTGTGGGAGACGCGGCATGTAGACATCAAACTGGAAAACTAACCTAGGAAAAAATAGCTATCGAACAAGAGCATGGGAGTATCGAGTGCAGCAAATCAACATCATCAGCTGAACTGTCAAAATGGATTTACAGATGAAACACGAACGACATTCGTGCGTACAGAATGGCAGTGATCGAGCCAACGCTTGAAGTAGGAGGGGGCGCAAAAGCAATTTAGAGGAAGCTAGCTTTCGGCCTAGACTTAATGTGCGCACTCATAAAGGAGCAGGGTAACATTACGAACAACATCATTGACGAGATAAAGCAGTGGAACGATTGCACACCAGGTGATACGCCCTAGACGTTAGACCACAGGAAACAATTGAGCATACAAGCGTAGTTTACGACGTCCTACTAGTAACTAAAGAGGAAGTGGAAAAGCCTGTTATGGGCTTGGAAAGAGGAAAAGCTGCAAGCGAGGACGGCATAACCGTGGAGTCCGTTGTTGTTGCTGCTGCTGTTGTTCTTCTTTAAGGGAGAAAGGAGACATTGGACCGCAAAATGTCGCTGCACTATTTTCAGAATTCTTAAATTACTCATGTCCAAAGCCTGAAAACCCGCCGACGTAATTCTAATTCGCAGGAAGAGAGATGCCAAAGACCTTAAGAATTACAGACCATCAGACTACTCTCATTTATGTACAAGGTCTTTACCATAGCAATAGTTAACCGCATAAGTGACAGCCTAGAACCCCAATCAAGCACGAAGGCAAGCGGGTTTACAGAAAGGATACTCAAGAGTCGAATGTAAACATCTCGTCAATCAAGTAATTGGAATGCCAGGTTGCACTAATCCCTTTACTGTGGATAGCATTTAGAGACTATAAAAAGAGTCTGCTTCAATAGAAGTCACAGCGGTGCTGAAAGCGTTAAAGGACAAGGTAATAGAGGAGACCTGCGGTTGTTTTTATAATACCATTTATGGTGTCCTACACTGTAAAAAAATGGCCAGTCTTTCTTTTACGCCGCTCATTCCCAGAAAGCTGCTGGTAAAATGTTGCCGGACACATTTCCCTACCGATCGACGGCTTCTTCTGCTCTCTCGTCACGGGCACGCCGTGAAAACCAATGATTGCAAACGTGAAGTGCAGCAACGGCGCTATTTGCCACTTTTAAAACCCAGTATGCGTCAGATAGATATCGTTGGGAGAGCGCATAAGTGGGAATACCACCGCTTCTGCAATGCAATCAGTGAAGTTTAAGGCGCGTTTCAAGTGGACATTGGGTGTTCGGGTCACGCCCAGGCCGCCAATATTTCTGCTCCTTTTCCACGGGCACTTTTACTCTACCTATGCATACAGGGAGAACACGAATTACTTTATTTTTTGGGTTCCTAATTTACATTTGAAATATTATAGCGTGCTTGTAAATTATAATTAAATATGAAGAATTGTATTTTAGGTTTATAATTGCAGTATTTTAACAGGCTTGTGAATCCCTGCAATAGTTGCTTTGCCAAATGGAATGACTGATAAAACAACTCTCTCTCCTATCCCCTCTGTAGCCGAATACATCGGTTGCGACGTGCAGATTCGTCCTCACCATCTTACGGTGTTTTCTTACAAGTCACCCGCTTTCTGCGACCATTGGGTGAAATGATTTTTGGCTTTGTACGACAGGGGCTGAAGTGTGACCGTAAGTATAACTTCAAGGCCAGCGCTTTGAAAATATGTCCTCCTTGCTTCTATACTGCAAAAAGAAGACTAGCTATAAAATGAAAGCAAATAAAATATCATTACACGTCAGAAACAACGACAAAATCACTTAGCTTGCTCAGTCACCTCTGCTTATTTTGCGAGTGCATACCTGCAAACGAAGGGGGGTACACACAAAACCAAATAACGAAATGGTGCCACGTGCTCCAAAGAGAAAATTTTGCTACATCTTCGATAAGTCCTCCTCGGGTTGTAACTAGTTATATTGCGTTCCTTTCTGCTTCTTTCCTTCCTGAAGCACCCAGCCCTTATTCGTAGGGCCATTTCTAACTATAACAATGGGAGAGTTCAATGGGTGTTTGCGCTGTATGTATATCACCGTCGATTTAAAATATAAACGAGACAAGGCCAGCGGGTAGTCAGTCCCTAGTTGACAAAACCTTATAGCTCATTGCTCTTTCTAACACCCGCTAATCATAACGGAAGCTTGAAAAAGTGAGGCAGTTCAGATATTATACAATTATTGAATATTACTCTAGCAATGGAATGTTTCTGCCGCACCGGACTGAGGTCGAGTAAAACGACCATTGTCGCTTAGATTGTGAAGTGCGTTGAGGTCTCCGCATTTCCCCGTGTCCATTGCTGGAATATGAGGCCGATGGATGTTCCTCTGGGTGGGGTGATAGGTCTTCGTGGTGTTGGTAGCACATTCGAAGATCATCGTAAATGTTGGTTGAAAAGTTGTCACTTGTTTTTGTGTATTAGTTAGAGTCACCTAGTAATACGAGTATATTGCTGTATACGTTTCGGTAAACCAATAAGGGGCATTATCAATCACCGTATTTAGCGCTACGTAGAAGTTATCGCTGAAACCCTGCTGCAGTCAGCCTCAACTGGCAAGGGTACTGCAGTGTTTAGAGAAGTCTTTCAACGAACACTACAATTACTTTGAATTGACATACTACAGTCAGTGATACGTTGTGCTTCCCTGCGAAGATTTGCATTACGACCCCACATTACTAAAATTATTCTTTAAATTTTGTATGTATACTGAATCCCCCCCTTCTTTTATGACCATCTTTCGGCTACACGGAGGTCGAACGGGTTTATTTCTTAATGGGGCAGTTCGAGATTTGAAATAACAACAATTTGCATCTTTCGGAATAATAATTAAACAAAGGTGGTCGGTACTGGTCCTCGTTCACATCCCTTTGGGGAACAAAATAACATGTTTCCAAAAGAACAGTGACCAGGCTTACAAAATGCCAACACCGTTAAAGTTAAAGCGTACTCTACCTTTGTCCTGAATAATGTAGGCCGCATAGTTGGGTAATTGGGCGCAGTATACTGCTGTATTTTTGCCCTTGCTAACGTATGTATCTCTTTCAGTAAAAAGACACGTGATATTCTGCGTATTACCCTTTGTAAAAGTTTACGTTGTTGTTGTACGCGCAAGAAGGGAATGTTGATGAAATTTTGACTTTTAAACGGGACAAAAACAAGAGAGGCACGAACGAGCGCTCGTTTATGCCCTTTCTTGTCTTCGTCCCGTTGCGCAGTTGGAATTTCTTCGTGCATCCATTTCAACACGCCCAGGGTTAAAGTATGCAAAGGAAAACGCTCTTTCACAGTTTTTAAGCGAAATATTCCGTTCGCCCAGAACCTGAAGACTGCTGTTTTGGTAAGATTTGCTTAATGAAAGTTGCATATACGCCTACTTTGCATTCCCCCCTTCCCATCTTAGTGATAAGGAGAAAGAGAGAAGACACGTTCTTCTAGTTCACAGTTAACATTTCCCCAGTTTGCCTGTTATTGTGGAGAAAAATGTACCGTACAAGAGTGTCCATTTTCGAGATTTTCCACTCTTCGGTTACACATGAGCGTTGGAGAGATTACTACTTCTGTATGGTTACCGACGTGATGTTCTGGTACGAGCCACCTCACTTTTGTACGAAGCAGCTCATTCTTATCACAGACATACTTTTGTTTGTCCCAAATATAATGTCCCTGTAAAAGACAACTTCACAAACACCAACGCCACGAAAAAACAGTTTACGGAAAGCAGGTTAGCTGAGGAACCACATATTCTGTCCCTTTACTCACGCAGGATGCGGCCTGAACTTCCACAAGCGTTGCGCCCATCTTATTCCCAACAACTGCAGCCATGTACAGCAGAGAAATCATCAGGCAGGTTGTGCAGTGGATGACGAGAATGCGGTGAGTATGCTGCCTAACGCTATTTTGCAACGCGACCACGTGGAGCTTGCGACATGACACTGGCTTGAAATGTCGCATCAGTGAACGGCGAAAACAAACGCGTGAAAAGAATGAATTATGGGTGTAGCGAAAAGGTACGCTTACGGTGCGGGCTGGCGTAGCAAGTGAGTTTTCACCCCCATCTTCTTTGAGGAGACGTCGAATACGCCAACTGTGGAAGAACAGAGACGAAAAGAACTCTTAACAGCCGTGCGGCGCTTTAAAGCGTGATCAACTTTAGCGACTGCCCCCTGAAAGATAGGCGCGGCAAAATGTTCTCCATATGCTTGCGTCATACAAGCGATATGCGCTCTTCATTCAACGGTCATTTATGCAGCCCCTAATGGCCTTCGTTAGACATGCATTTATTGGCCTTTTTTATTGTATAATGCTTCGTAGGACTTCCGCCATCTAAGGGAAGCCTGCGCACAGAGTCACAGACGTATATACGATCAGTGGCGAAACTGGCTTGCTTACTAGCGGTCAAGACGTTTTCATTAGATATGGATAAAATGTGTACCTTGAACCACTTCACAGCACATATATCGTTGTGGCGTTCTTTTGGCCTGAAATTGGTACTTTTCGTGGTCTCCATATTTTCAGATGTCGGTCTAAGTCTACGCCCTGCAACAGGGGCTGCAACATTGTGTTACTAAAAATAGAAATAAATAAATGTCCGCTGGGGATTTATATATATATGTGTTATTGTTTTTACAGAAAGCAATGGTGCAAAATATGCAAAAGAAGGTGCAAAAGAACATTCGGCTCCTTCTCTCGAATTACTCGCGATGCTTACGAACGCACTCATGCGGCCAGTGTTCTCACACGAATGCGGTGGACATCGGTAGCCAAAATGTAGAAACCCCATCGCACGGTCTGGCGCTCGCGCCTGCTGCTTGAAGGTGGCTGCTTCTCATTTTCACGTTGTGACTGTAATCCTCGTTAGAAAAATTTGTAACGAATAATCAGTTAAGTACAATATTATTCAGTTAACAATCAGTTAACAGGAATGCCATCAGTTAACTCTGATGTCACTCTAGACATAAAACAACTGTAGATGTGCAAGGAGCTGAAGCAAAAGGGAGACACCGACCCGAAGAACCTGTTAAAAACTTTAACAACTTTAAAACAACGACAAAAAAGACGTTTCAGCCTCGATACGGAAGCCTTGTTCGCAATCTTTTACAGGCCCCCCTTTACTTCAACATGTCTCCCGGCCATTCGGGTTTCCGTCATACCCTCGACTGTATGTGTAAGGAGCATTTCAATCGCGGTTTCGTTTCTTAGAGACCGGCCGGTGCTGCTGATGACCGTCTTCTTAATACATCAAAAAGAATCCGCCTGAGAAAATACGTAACTGCGAAGAGGGTGTGTGCTATGAGGAGAACAATAAATACTTTGTAGTTGAGATTTTGCAAGGCTGGCAAAGGCTGTAAGACTACGGAAACCAGTTTGTTGTTTTGAAAACGGACAGAATAATTTGGCCGTTGAAAACTGATATTCTAAAAAGATAACAATTTTTTGAACTGCTTGAAAACAAATAGTTGTAGAGTTTTCAAAGAGAAGGCGTAATACATCTGTGATACGTCGTCCAATACAGTTTTCAACAGAATTAAGGCTCTGAAATTGTGTCCACCAGATTTTCCTCGTGTTAGTGAAAGAATCATTGAGAGAAATGCCTTGGAAAACCAGTGCCACAAAATTCAGCCAGCCGTCCCCGCGTGGAGTAAGATGGCTACAATTAAAGTGGTTGGCGCTTAATTCCTCGGGCAAACCGCCGAACACTAAGCAGACGACAGCAGTCGTTTACTGTTTTAGCGTGAGGGAATTATTTTAACAAAACTTGTTTCTGAGCTAGTTGGTTCATACTGAAAGAAAAAGAGAACGTGGCGCAAACTAGATGTGAACGAAGAAAACTAGGTAAGACCGATACAGACGCCAAATTCCAACTGTTTATTTAAAGGAAATTACACGAATTTATGCATGACTTATCTAAACAGAAACACCACCAACAACAAAAAATATTAACCAAAGTATAAGGATGCTAACAATTGTAGAAGGTGGTGACAATGGTAGAATGGTTACTTACAACACTGCGGAAAGTAAGACAACATATCTAGTCCAGCCTCAAGAGCAATCAAGATGGTCCTAAAGCGCGTGCGTGCATTCCAGGCGCATACAAAACCGAAAAGAGGGAAGGACAACTGCGCGTGCTTAACTACACGCTCTGATTTAGGAGTGATATTTCTTTGTCACTTACTGACATGACTTTGTCTCTTATACGACAACGCGCTTTTCAAGCTGATAAAGAGGGGAATAGGCACCACAAGCCTTAATTCGGCTTTCACGAAATCTTCTGGACACAATCTGATTGCAAGTTTTAGCAATGAGATCAGCCGCTTGGAAGCCGCCCGATTCCCACCCACCGTTATCACAAGTGTGCTTGAAAGCATCCTGCAGAAGATAAAAAAGGATAAAAAAGTACAGCAAGAGAAGAAAAAAATGAACACGCTCGTAATACCGTACATCGCAATACCGTACCGTAATACCTTTCGCACAACTTCCAGAAGGTGGCATCAAGATATAAAGTGCGCGCTGTGTGTTCCACCACCTGCAAGCTGGCTAAAGTATGCCCTATGATGGCCAATAAGATACCGGAGTCATGGTCAAACAAGCAGGCTACCCTCTACACCGAGTGTGTTAACGTCATTTACAGTGTTCCCTTTAAGTGCGAAAGGGTGTATATTGGTCAGACTGGGCGTTGCTTCAACGAACATGCCAGAGAACACCGGTTGGCCGTCAGCAGCAACATGGGTGCTCACCTTGCAAACCACTGCAAGCGCTGTGGTTGTAATCCACTCCTGGACAAGACGACCAAGAGGAGAGCAAGAAAAAAAACGGAAGGGCAGATGATTGAGGCGGTTTTTATCGAAAGAGCAGGTTAAATGTGCGTCAGTACGCCGTCACTAGCGTTAAGTAACAAAGAAATGCCATTCTTAAATCTCAGCGTGTACTTAAGCAATCACAGTTGTCCTTCTGTCTTTTCGATTTGGTCTGCGCCTGAAATGCACGCACGCGCTTTAGGACCATCTTGATTGCTCTTGAGGCTGGAGTGGATATGTTCTCATGCTTTCAGCAGTGTTGTACTTATTAATTCTGGCCATTGCCATCACCTTCTACACTAGTTTCCATGATTACACCTTGGTTGATATTTTTGTTTTCTTTTTATTGTGGTTGTTGTTTCTGTTTGGATAAGTTATATATAAATTCATGTGGCTACCTTTGAATAAACAGTTGGAAGTTGGCGCCTGTATCTGTCTTACCTTGTTTTCTTCGTCCACGTCTGGTCTGCGCCACGTTGTCTTCTTTCTTTCAGTATGAACAATTTTGTCCGCGAAGAATTAGGCATGGCAGCTTTATGCAGCTGGAATTTGTTTGACCTGGTATAACGCTCGGCGTTGGCAAAGGCTCTCTTTTCTTCTAACCTAAGCGTGCAGACAAGGTATCGTATGGATAGTAACAAGATATAGAGGTGTACAAATAACTGATGAAGATTCCTCTTGCTTCTGTGTTCCGCCAATTAAATGAGTACATGCTGCCAAACGGCTCACCCTCGCTAAACCGCTCGTGTTGAAAGGAATGAGGACGCCTTTTTGTGGGGCTAACCGAGACACCTTGGTTTAAATCACTGATATTCTACACACTGGACACTGTGGCTTCGAATTAACGGACAGGGAGATATGAAGACATCCGTCAGCCAATTCATGGTAAAATAAGGTCACTAATCAAAATAGCAATGATTGCAGGGACGACAGGTCCAATCTCTATTATAATGCCCAGGCAGCAGCTTTCAACTTCATTCACAGACCACACATCATTACAACACCGGGACACGATTTGGATGAAACATTTGCCTCCTGTAATGACTGTGGGTAAACTGCATTGCTGGCACTCACGTTGTCGCATATACATTACGGGGTATTTGGGGGCTTTCTTAAACCAGCAGAATGCTATGTGACGTCCTGTTCCAACTGCGGCTTGAGTATTCTCCGGGTCTGCCGTGCTGTAGACAAAAAAAGGAGAGATCACAGGTACTTAGGAAGGAAAGCCAGCAACTCAATTTCGAAGGGCCAACTCAAGCAACTCAATTTCGAAGGGTCTTTATGTTCGGCAATGATGTTTCAGCAAAATAAAGACGAAGCCGAACACAGCCTTATAGCGTTTGGTCATTTTCTACCGGCAGGACTGTGGGAAATGCTTGAAATGATTGGTTGTACAGCGCGACATGATCGAGCGACGTAGCTTAGGGTCGTTGTTCGGAATGAGTGGCAAATCTGACAGTTTTTTGCCTGCTCCACTTCTGGACTGGGAGTATTAATTGGTGGATTGACAATCTACTTCTGTGACGCCCTTTCTCTTGAACACTTACACCTCCTAAAAAAGAGGAAATTCCTGGGAAAACGCAGAGCTAAATAATATGTTGAAACAAAGGAAAAAACAAAAGAACACAAATACAGCGCTCCTGTGTGATATAAGCCACGAGGGAGCAGCCAACAATTTTCCCATTCACGCAACAGAGATCTCCCTACTCACTACAGCTTCAAATGAATGCAGCGCATAGCGGAAAACTCGACGTGAAGATTCGTGCGCAGTTAAAAACTTCGGTGTGGGGGGTGTGAGAATACTTGCCAACCCATATGCTGCTGCATACAGTTCACTAACAGGGTTCTTCTATGCAGCTGCTTCATCGGGGGAACAGAGGGGCGACTGGTGTGCAGCGTGAGGCAGCTCCCTTCCTGCCTGCGGGGCGCCCGGCATGGGTGGAGCGGGAGTTGGCCGGGCGCACCTGCACCCCGCACACTTTTCAGGTACACTCGTACGGCCGGCCGACAGTGTGCCTCTATTGCAAGCGCTTGCTTGTCGGGCTGTTCTGGCAAGGCCTGCAGTGCTCCCAGTGCAACTTCAACGTGCACAGAAGCTGCGTAGACAAAGTCGCCCAGACATGCCACGGAAGCATAATTCGAAACTGGGCTCATGCATGTAAGTTTTGGCTCAGTGAATATAAACTTATCGCTCGTGTAAAAATGTCCCTATATTGTCAAATTTGCCTTATTGCTGCAGTAACAAACAATAACGTTTCTGCGGGAAATCACTTGGACGTCACTTAATTGTTCCATCCTGTGTCTTCGCTGCCACAGTATTTCCTTAGAAGACGGGTCAGTTACACCAGCACCCAGGGAGCCAAAGTATTATCCTGTGCCTGCTTCTTTTAACTGATATGGCGCAAAAGAGAATGCGGGCGACAAGTTTTACCCCAACAATACTTTTCCCGTTGTATAAGAACACTGGAAACTTTATTTTTCTGGTCAACAAAATAATTGCGTAAGAAAAATACTCTTCTGTGATTCACGTCTTTGTTTTTCCTTAAGAAGTAGCGCAAAATAGCGTTTGACAAAAATTTCAAAGCAATAAGGCTAACATTAAAAAAACGCCACAGATCCCTACAATAAATGTCACAAGAGAGAAGAGAAAAATGAATTATAAACTTGTGATGTTACTTCATACCAACTAAATTCGGTCTCCTTCGCTATCGAGATGCCAAAACTAAAGAGGCCGCGGAGGTTGTGGTCTTCACTAGCATCAACTTGGCGTTTGCTATAGCATTATCTTTGCATGTTTGTAGCTGAGCTTGATTTTTTGTGGGCTTAACTGGGCTTTTCATAGCTATGACTTTGCTTTTGTCTACCTCCAACTTTGTTCTTCCTTGGCGTTAACGTGGCCTTTCTTAAAGCGGTTAACTTGGCTTTTTTATATCCACCCTACGGGCTGCCTATTTCATCCGTAGATCGTATATTGATGCTGACGAGCGCACGCCGTCTCTCTCAACTAGAAGAACCCCAGCACGTCGGAGCTTACGTCATCACTAGGCATAGCCAATCGCCAATGCGCGCCTGTCCCCCTCCCCCCTCCCCCACCCCGAACATCGCCGCAACGCACAACTCACCCTCCACCTATTGTCAGCTCCTTGCTCATCGCCACTTCCTCTCACACTTCTTAGCCTAGCGTTTCTCTGCATTTCACTTTCTGCACCAATTCTGAGCAGCGCCCGTCACGGCTAGAATAAATACTGAAGGGACAGACAAAACACACGTTTGGTTCATTCTAAAGATTCCCTCGTTTGAATAGTACTAACATAATTTTGAACATAAACATCGCTCGAATAAGCTGCATGATTAGGAAAACAGAAGCTGGCCATGTGAGTCACCAGCTCATCTGTCACAGCAGAACCTATGATGTCAATGTGAGAGCTCAGCGATTGGCTGAGGCTAGAAAAAGCAAGTAAGTAAGAATGGTGGGGTAAGCAGTGAAAGTTACGAACGTGCACATAAACTTAGATGTGCCGATGCGTACTGGTGTTGGTACTGCGCGCGGTATGCTTGTTTTAGCTGCACAGTACTGCGGCGCTTTGGTGTTTCCTCAGACGATACTGGCCGATTGGCGGAGGCCATGGTGTTTTACGATATCATGATTGCCTAGCGAACACCGTGTGTCGGAAAACAAATATTTTCTTCATTAACAAGAACACGCCAGGTACAAATACGGTGAGAAAAAGAGAGACAACCTTTAATAGAAAAGGATGACCTTGTAGTCAAGATGGGGGAAAGGATTGGGGAGGGAGGGTTAGAGAAAATAAACAAATGCTGGTCGTTCTCAGTAGACTCAATAACTGGGACAGTTCTTGAAACCTGCAATTGATGGGCCAGTTCACCCATCACGTTTGTGCACGTTCACCTGTTCGTTCGGGGGAGGACCCGCACAAACAACCCGTGCCAGACCGCTTCTAATTGAATAAACTGCTATTTCATATAATAGTTTTGAATCAGTGTGTTACGGTGAAAAACAAAGCAAACGCAGAGAATGGCCCGCCGCGGTTTGGTGGTGCCGTGTAAGTTGACTAACGGTAAACAAGGCTACGCAACACACTAGGATTAGCTTGAAGGCCTGTTCGTGTGGTGTCATTGCAGACGTCATAAAACACATGATTTGCTGGAGAACCAAAACTTTAACTTCAATTGGATATTTGTTCAGAGAATAAAGCATCGTTTGCTTCTGGACAAGGTCTGGGGGCAGTATAAAACACAAAATCGTTCGAATAAAACAACTTGTATTTGCCTGCATGTCCACCTTAGGCAGCTCTGCTCTAAACTGGCTCGATATTGTCGCGTAGTTACAAAAATTTGATGGAGCTTCACATAATCACCACTATTCTCGTCCTGCCAACGAATGGTTTGTTCAGACCTAATGGTTAGGGCTGACGCTGACCCCAACCACGGGAGATAAATCCGGCGCAGACATTACGGGTTCGGGAGCACTCCACGAGCACTCCCGAAGAATCAAAAGTAAAGTACCTCTGTCATTCAAAAGAAAAAATCCACAACCAGTGCATGCTGCCGGTGATGACTTACAGAGCTGAAACTTAGCCCTTTACTAAACAACTAGGAAGCAAACCTATGTCGACTCAACACGCTGTGGAGCCAATAATGTTGGGAACAACACTCTTGGACAGCACACGAGCTACCTGTATCAGAGAGCGAACAGGAGTAGAAGATATCATACCTTAAATAAAGACAAAGAATGAACTTGGGCTGGCCACGTAGATGAATTCACAACTGGAGAACATTTCGAGTAACAGAGTGAATACCAAGAGATGGGCTTAAAAAGAAGGGAAGGCTATTAATTATCCCGATCGAGGTATGAAATAGAGAAATTGGGGGGTAAACTGTGGACTGGAGTGGCACTAATCGGGAGCGGTTGGAGGACAATGGGAGGTTTAGCTGATGATGATCCCAACGTAGACGTCGTAAAAATATTTGCCTGAAATGCTTACATAGTCCTTTCATGTTGTTTGCAGTTTCAATAGTCAAGCGTTCGGCACTAGTTTCAGAACCACCAAAATATTACCCTGTTTTTGTTTCAAAATGATTGGCGCAGCTTATTGATATTTATTTTAAAGAACAATATATCACCTTTCTCAGTACCTGGTTGTTAGTAGTTTACATTAACTTGAAATGATATGTCAACATTGCCGAGATTGATGAATTGCTGATGGTTATTGCCTGCTGGGCGGTATGCGGTTCCTGCTGTAGAGCAAATAACAGCCAGCTTGTGTTCCAACGACCCTGAGGCATACCAGCGATGTTAGCTAGCCGCTGCATTGCGCACTTCGTACAGAACTTAAAACCCTCTGGTGGATTGGAAATATTCTCCAAAATAGCATTTACGACCATTTCACTGTGCAACGCGATTAAACAAGGTTGCGTTCGTGCGACCATCCGACGTGCGCTCACGAGGAAGTGACTTGGCTATCCCGCCAATGCCAACCTTTACAAGCAACAGAAAGAACGGAAAAGGTGGTGATATTCATAGTCTCCGCTACATCACCACTCAAGTTGTGAAGCTACTTGACGTACTATTTCGGAAATTGTATTTCGGTGAACAATTTCTGTGAAATTACTTTTGTTTTGTTAACGTCACGAGGCCGCGACTAGTTATCTTATAAACGGGACGCCCTTTGACTGATTCTATGGTATGCCATGACGTACAATTTAATTTGAGAGGAAATAGTGTCACCTTGCTTTCACTAACTTAAGTATTTTTGCTTGATTTTAGATTATTCTAAAAAGTGGAACGCTCCGAGAGAATTGCATGCAGAAGAAGCACCGCGGCATTCGATGCGGCGACGCTGATGTGTGCGCGTCACTTTGTCGACTTGTTGTTGGATATTGTGCAGTTTTTAGGTTTAGGTTCATTGCGGAGCACACGTTCGCCCCAATAGATCTTTCACCTTCCAGAAAATTGCGTCGTCCGATGGCTTTGAGCAGTTGTTTAGTCTTTGCTTGTCTGTCCGATTTGTACATATGAACCGATTGCAACAACCCCAGATTATTTTGTACGTTTTAGTATATTCTTCATCCACGGCTACTATATGCAAAATGGGCCTCCAGAAATTTTGCAACGTAAACTTACCCTAAACCTGCGATCACCCTTTATTATTTCAAATATCTTTCAGGTGAAGGAAGACTTGAAGAACAAGAGGGCTAGACGGAAGTGGCGGCACAAATACGCGACTCATGGAAATCTTGTGCAGGAGGAAATAAAATCGATATTTCAGAACATAAAGACGTCATTTTATCTGTGTTCTGCTGCTGGTGGCTATTGATTATGTTCTGTAAGTAACATAATACGATACATGCCACACAACGGCAATCAGTATGTGCGTACGTATGTCACAAAAGCATCCCGCTGCAGGATTGTTCTTGTCAATGTTGCCACGCGTGTAACTGTGACCCTCCAAGCCATAATCCCGCAAAGATTATGGGAAATGCTAATCCCTGTGTGGGTACCTGCCATGTTATATAGTACCGCAGACGACAACGAAGCGCGTTGCCTTGTGGCTCGTGCTTAATTCTGTACGCAATCTTCCCAGGCACCGCTCTGATGTACCGCCCTACCTCTGATCTCCAGTTAGGCACATTACCTAATAAATAGCACTCTTCCTGCGTGCAGGCATCCTGCGTTTCTGTTTAGCAAGGTGCAACTAGTGTCACTAGAAAAAAGTGCAGAGTATCGGCATTCTTGTATGGTTCAGTGCCGCCGCAATGATCATTGGTCAGTTCGCATCACATGACATTTGTCTACACTGCGACGGTTCATGGGTGCCGCCAATTTGTTGTTTATGCGTTTTAGTCGGTAACGCGTGGCTAGACTTAGCTGTGCTGTGCTCTGCGGCGGCGCGCCACTTCCTTCATTCCGTAGGCAAGTCAAAGATAACGCGTGCAGCACATCAGCTGCAGAAGTGTGCCTGAAGATGGAGTTTTGCTGAGTAATCGGCAGTATTGTTACCAACAACCTCGTCAAACGTAGTGGTGAGGCCGCAGAAGCGGCAATGTGCAAACACTGATCAACAACAAAATGGCGAACATTGCTCAGACACTTGCCTAAGTGGTGTTACCCTGATACCTTATTTAGTGACACTACTTACAACAATATTATCTTAGTGCATGTGTAGAGGATAAATGTTTGCCGCAGCATATATCCCTACACCACGCTCTACGACGCATCACGGTGGTGTTGGTATTTATGTTGCGTCGCGCGACTTTTCAATCGCGTTCTTATATGGCAATATTTTTAAAGACGATAGTCTTTCTTGGGCTACCTTAACGCAAAACGTTTGGTCTATCGGCCTGTCTGTCTCTTTGTCCCTGGATTCAGCCACCCAGCCAAAATGAAATAGCAGCTGAAGAACAGGTTTATATCATCATCACCATCATCATCATCATTATTAGCCCATCTACGACCACTGCAGTGCAAATGCGACCAATTTATTCCCGCAAACTTTTCATCTCATCTGCCCATCTAACTTTCTGACGTCCCCTGCCGCGCCTGCTTTCTCTAGGGATTCACTATGTTACCCTTAATGACCGACGGTTATCTTACCTTCACGGTACTTGCCCTGCCTACAACCATTTCTTCTTGATATCAACTATAATGTCAGTAACATACGTTTGTTCCCTGACCCAGTTCGCTCACTGGTTGTCTCCTAATGTTACATCTGTCATCTTCCGTTCCATGTCTCGGTGAGGCGACCTCAATTTAAGCTCAACAATTTTAGTGAGCCTCCAAGTTACTGCCCCCAACATAGCTGTGAGTTTATATACCAACAACCAAATCTAAACGTCTAGGTCTGGTGGAAATGTTCACACCTGTCAACATTCTTGAACAAGAGCAAAGAATTACGCAAATATGAGGCAAAAATGAAATCTGAGACGGAGAGCTACAGTAAAACAAATGCGTGGTTGCGCGATTTTTGCGATCGCAAATGAAATACTACATCCATTGCAGAAAAAAATTCACTCAGTCGGATTCTTTCGCTCGGGCCCCTAGAGCTCCTGGCGGCAATTTAAGAAATCAAATGACAACAGCAACGAAAGGTTCTACTAGATAGGTTCCACATTCCGCCTGGAACACACGTGGAGTACGGCCACATGGTTATATAAAGGTTGGAGTAGGGTGACTCGATTCACGCACGTCTCCGTGGTACGGCAGGGCTTACCTCAGGGCACCCGGCCTGGAGCAGCGCAACGCGGTATATAAAATTTGGCTTAGGTGAGCCTCTAGCGTGTTTATCTTGGTAGGAGCCGCACGGGAAAAGAACAGCATGCGCGGTGAGTAGGGAAGCAAGAAAAACATGACCCTACACGCTCTGAGGCCCGAAAAAACACTTCTTAGAGGAAATTGCAAACACGACTAACCATGCACAATGTCTTTCACGTAACAATCTCAGGCAAGAGGAAACGGCCGCTAGGGGGCCGAGCTATGCAAATACATTCTATGTCGGCCCCGAATTTTATCAACCATACGGTTTTCTAACTGCCCCACCGAGGTAAATCACCTCAGTGTCAGATCCGTGAACTTTTTCGTTTTTACGGTATACCAGTTTCCTTTTTCTGTTCGTCTCCAAACGCCATCGTCCAGTTATCTTCTTGGACACGCCAACACCCCTCCGCTAATGCTCGCCAGGAGTTCGGCAGTACGGGTGAGCCGGCGCGACGCGACGCGCAGCTGCCGGCGGCTCCATTTCTACCTCCAGCAACATGAGTACCGTTCAAGTTCCAGGTGAGTTCATCATTTCTCCCGAAGAGTATCACAATGGCGTGGGTTGGATGGAATGCTTCAGATAAATCTCGTATTGTGCTAAACCTAACAGCTGAGAACCAAGGGAAACATGGTGCCGGCACCACAGCTGTTGCCGGGAAGGGCCCAAGCGGCGTTCCCGCATCACTCAACAGAGGGTGCGATCGAATACGCAAGCTCTCGAGCTCCCTCCTACGGATACAAAAGTAGTTATGAGTTATGCACCCCAAGAATAATCTTGACTTGAACAAGATCAGCTAGGTGACGCTCTTCGATAGCATCTGCTCCACAGATGACATCCATCGTCGGGCGGCGACAGAGGACCTTAAGTATTAACACTCTTCGCAACGCGCTTGTGCTGAGCACCGCAAACGTTACCAAAGCGAAGTTATCCCAGAGGATCACGCAGATTACGAACGGCACCTCTTCTCAAGGAAGCAGTGCGTATCAGTGCGTACAGCACACTTTCCGAGGGCACGGTGAAAGCCGTCATTCATAACGTTCTGGACACAGACGACGAGGAAACCATAACTAGAAGCTTGTTGAACTCCCGCATCCTAACTATCCTACAGGCACGTTGACTAGGCACCTCGCACTCGATCATTATAACCTTAGGTCATGGTGAAGTGCCGTACTTCGTGTATTACCTTGTGACCGAGTACAAGTGCTATCTGTACTAGAAACTTCACGAAATAAGCGAGCGTTGTGGGCAGTTTGGGGATCAGGTCGAAGTGCGTCCCAAGCCATGTGGCTACGTGGCTACGTTCCGGAAGGATGTATCACGTATGGTACGTGGAACCCTGGACCGGGGCAACCCTGTGAACCTCGATACACCACATGTGGCCAAGGACACAAAACAGGAGACCGAGAGGGCAAACAGAAATATCGCACTCCCTACTTGTGCAGCGCAGGAGATCGCATTGCGAACTACCTCGGCGCCGCCGGTCCCAAGAACGTGCCATGATACTGAGAAGCATCTTTCAAAATGGTAGCAGAGCCCGATCGCAATTGTACCCCCGGCTTCCTCCCGTGCGACCGTCAGCTTGTCAATCCCGTTCGCGTGAACGCTTTCACCAGATCGTCCCAGGAGCGGGCACCACCTGGACAAGGAATCCAAAAACTGAGCCTCCCTAGCCCATCCCGGAATATCTCCTTCGCAAAACCCCCGTCCTCCTACCAGCCGCAAGAGCTAAGATCGTGCAGGCATGAGCCCGGGGCGTCATAACTTCTCGAGAAGAGGGCGTTAGACGTCGAAGCCAAACTCTCCGGTTCCCGAAAGCGGCGGGCACCTCGTACCTGAACCCGATCTCCACAATGGCGACCTTACCTAAGGCAAGCTGGGCAGAGACTCTCTCCTGGTCCGATATCAGGCAACACACGCTAGACAAACAGCAAACCGAAACTGCTGAAATGAAACATGATCAAACTATTAACGAAAGAAAACGTTAATCTACGGCGACAGATTGCCTCTTTCACCCAAACCAACCAAACGTCGAGGACTGAATTAATGGACACAAGTACAAAGCAAACACATAAACGTGATGCGTAAGGCGATATACCCACAAACACATCCCCAGCGAGAGATAGACAGGAAATAGACAGCGATGCAGATACCTCTCCACGAAACGCTGACGGCGGAGCCGCACCCGCACACGCATTGCCGAAAGAGCCCAGACACTTCAAATTGAACTATATTAATGAGTCAATCAGTGGATTCCAAACTTCAGCAAATAGAAAGAAAGCTTGACGGCCAAAGTAAGACTGAACTCGACGAACTAAAGACCATGACAAAAGAACTTCCGCACTGAACCAAACCAAATCATAACTAAATACCCAAACAATTTGAGAAGTATGAACATCGTCTGAGTGAACTGGAGACCAACAAAGAACTCTCGACTTCATCCTCAGGGGGATGTCCTCTCAAATACAGGTCCTACACTCTTCCGGCAGCGGAATCAACACGCAACATTTATAAAGAAAATGCGACGACGGCAATCACTCCTACAAACTAGCAATGGCCAACAAAACCAGGACACCATCAGAGCCCCTCCGCATCTAGCAATAGAATGTTTGCAGTTACTCTAATAAACGGCATTTATTACATCAGCACACACTCAATCTTACTGAGAACCAATGACAGGAAGTCTTTATCTTTCAGGAAATCCACGGAATTGCTTACTTTTCTTGTTACAGCGCCGACAACCCGCAAGCAAGTGAGATCCCGCAACTGACCCTTCTGGTCCGCCGGAACATCCCAACGGAAGTACATGGTACTGACAGTACTGGCCCCGAGCACCACCTATTCGAACTTATTTTTACGATGGGCAAGGGGCGATGCAGTGTATGTATTCTCAACCTACATAGCAGCCCTCGGAAGAACCTCTCTTTCTCCAGTCTCCTCAAAGTTGCCGCAACAAAGGTGATTAAAAAGCCCGTAAGTGGTTTTGGGGCCATTTAACGTTCCATACACCACCTGGAGGTACCATAAAAACTCGCAGAAAGGCCAGCGGCTTTTGATGGCGGTGCAGCGAGAGCAGTTCCCCCTACTCACCGACCGTACACAATCCTCTCGTCAAAGAACTGGTAATAGCAGAGACACTAGACACGACCTCACCTTTCCCAAGAATATCCAACAGCGTACGCATCGCTGGGTCAATTTGCAAACAAATATTTATTGACTACAACATAGTTCAGACGGAACTTGATGTGATACCGGGAACTCCCAAGGCTGACGGGGAACATCGCATAACGAATTAGTACGGCTTCCGGGAGGCTCGCGAAGCATCACGACGCTCATTGAGTGACTTATATACACGGGGGCATGAACTATACTAGGACGTCCGGCAGCACACCACACTGGTCCCAGAGGAAGCTAATCTACCACAGGCGGATGCCCGCCTGCTCGCCTCGTGGAAGCACCGCGGAGTCTACGTACCAGATGGAAGTCGTATCCTCACAATCATTCGCTTCGATGTAAGATAGCGCAAGTGCAACGAACTCTTGAGGAGCACGAGGGGCGACCCTCAAACCAGCAGTGGTATTCTTTCTGCCAAGAGCTATGCAATAGGCTCACTACTCGCAAGTCGTGGAACATGCTTCGACACCTATTCAACGAAAAGACCATGAAGACGGCGCAGCGCAATCAAATTGCAAAGCTTATCCCCAACAGAAAGGCACATCTGCGAGATCTCCTTCGAGCTTTCACTGAACGATTCCCTAATACGTGGCAACATTACATCCACCTGCATATCAAAGAGCCCTTAACTCCCGGCTCGATGAGCTCTTTACAGTGGCCGAGACTCCGCGGGCCTTCATGGTCCTTAGAACCAGCACGACACCCTGCCTGAGGGCATAACCAACAATCTCTTGCGCAACCTTGAGGAAATCTCTATCCAGCAACTAACTCAGCTTTTCACCTATCACTGGTCACAGGGCACGCTCCCACAGGAATGAAAAACGGCTCAGACCACTCTGATTCCCAAACCTAGAAAACCCATTGGCCAAGCGAATCTCTGTCCCATCTCGATTACTTCTTGTCTTGGCGAACTCCTTCAACATATGCGACTTCATGGACTCACCACCTATGTAGACGAAAACCATGCCATACCAGAGTCTATGTATGGATTTACGAAGGGCTGGTCAACTCAGGATGTCCATTCCAACTCCATCACGACATAGTCAAAGGCACCGGTGTGTCACCGCAAGACGCGAGAGCTATACTCAGCCTCTGCCTGAAAGGGCGTTTGACAATGTTCACCATGGCGCCATTTAACAGGGACTCACTGACATCAATGTCGGCCTCCACACCTTGAACAATGTTCAAGGGTTTCTCACTGGTCCCACAGCGTGCAAAACCTTGATAGATCTTAGGTCTGACATTATGCCGCTGGTTACTAGGGAAACACCGCAAGGGTCTGCGCTATCCCCGTTCTTATTTATCCTAGCCCTGCGAAACATACCTCGGGCGTACAGCGTCTCCCGCAGCTTCGGCACAGCCCCTACGCTGATGATATCGCTCTATGGAGGGTGGGGGCTCGGAGGGCAGTATTCACGAGGCGCTTCAGGATGGTATGTACACAATCGAAACAATGGTAACAGCTAAAGGACTTATCTTCTCGCTACATACATCAGCTTTGCTTGCCACACATACTGGACAATGTCAGCCTTCGGGATAGCCACTCATCCAAGAATATACAACACGAGGGCATCCCATTCGAAGAGGGCACAAGCCAGTACGATCGAGACCCTCTCACACTTCTTCCATAAGGTAGGGCGGATTCTTGACCAGTTGGCCAACCGACGCCAGGGAATGCTTGTGTCAACACTTCCACTAGCAGGCACATTTATAGGAGCTAAATTTGCATACGCACCACCCTTACTTGAACTCAGTGCAGGAGACACAGCAAGTCGATGACCTGCTCTGCAAAACTTGTAAACAGGCCCTTGGACTCCCTCGAACCACTTCCACGGCAATATTCTCAGCTCTTGTAGCTCACAGCACGGTCGCTCAAATTACAGAAGCAGTGCGTACGGCGCACATTGAACATGTATAGAAATCTCCAAAAGGTAGCACGCTTCTCACACATTTGTGGATAACAATACCGCTTCGAACCCCTAACGTTCGCACGTTGCCGACAACTGCTAGAGCAGCCATACACGCTACCCCGCTACCCCACAACATGAGCCCGGATCCACATTAAGAGAGAAGGCAAGCGCTCGTTCGTTAGCTAATTAAAACACTGCGCAACCTGTCCAACGCGCGCTACACTGACGCTAAGCCTTCTGCCCAACGACCCAGGTGCTGCGCTGTCGCCTGCAAGTGTCCAGAGATGAGCTTCACAGCCTGCACCGTTCCAACACCGAACATAGCGGCTGCTGAGGAATGCGCAATTGCTCTGGCCATAGTACAGATAACGGCCTCCGGAACCCCAGGACGGCTATTGAACTATATCGAACGGCCTGGCCGCCCTCACACGCTAGCAGTTTTACGGACAATCCCCGTTATGCACCTACTTCTGCCAATCAACCTCGTATGGGCCTCTGCACAAGCTTGGATGTAGGGCAATGAGGCGGAGCACGATTGTTCTTGTGATTGCTCAAACCAGGACCCATTCGATCAACAAGTTTCTCCCAGCTGGCACTGGCACCCATTGCTCACATACAGCAATATTCTTCATTACTGCCGCGAAACTCGCCAACAATATTCTAACCCCTCCCGCCAGTTTACCCGACAACAGACTACCACACTCAGACTCATACAATCTAATACTTACCCGCACCCCAAACTGTTTAGCCGCATATACCCAGAAGAAATATACCGACCAATGTCCAAGATGCCAGATTGATAAAGGCGGACTCGCGCACGTAATCTGGGCTTTCCCGAAGCACCTACCGAGCATTCATTATTAGTAATCACGACTGGGAGGATGCTGTGTACAGCAGCAACCCGAAGATCCAACTGCGGCTGGTCCGTCTAACTCTGGACACGCCGGCATCGGTGACCCGCCGTCACGAGAACCCCGAGGGATCGGGACGTGCGGGATAGGGTGACTTGGCTGTTCTTACACGGGTCGCTGAGGCGACGGGCGCTTGGCAACATGCGCACCGGCTGAGGTGTACCGCTGAGACTCCAACGCGGTGACTGCTGGGACTTCCGCAAAGGGGCTTAACAGAATAAAAGCTCTGTTATGTTCTCTCTCCCTCTGTCTCAGACAGGACCCCATACTGTATATTTCTTAGTATGCCATGAGATGCCACCACCTAGCAAGGCAGAAAATACACTTTACAATGCAGGAGGCCGCTAGTGGTTCCCCCACCCCGCCCTACACGTTTGCAGAATCAAGTCTCGATAGGGTGTCAGCACACTTATTGAGTGACCCTTTTATGTGTTATAACTCTAAGTAGTACTTTTGCAGTGCCAAGGCACAGCGATTGAGGGCAGCGCTAGATGACGTTGACCGCAGCAAATCAGTCAAACGGGTTGTCGACATTCACCACCTTCACTTTAGAGCCAGAGAACCAGGTGTCACACGCCCTAGTGCCCATACAGCCGCAAACGCACCTCGTTCTTTCGCTCACCTTTTCGCCTACTGGGGTGTGGGGTGTCAGCTTTCTTGCTAAGAAAGGGAATTGGCCTTTTTTTCCCATTTGTTTCCTGCTTTAAGCAGGCACCCACACCCCTTTTCGGACGCGTCGTTAGTCAAAACAAAGGCCTTGTCGAGGTGGGGCGCGCAAAGTGTTGGCAGGTCACTGAGGATGGCCCTCACTCCGTCGAACGCCTGACCGACCTCCGCGCTCCACAGGAGTATGTTAGGTACTCGCCGGTTCGTGTGGTCCGTTAGAGGGCGAAGAACCTCTGAAGCGGCCCGAACGTAGTCTCTGTAGTTATTGAAATGTCCCAGAGCACTGCGGAGCTCCGTTTTGGTCACCGGTACCTCAACCCGGCCATCAACCCAGCGATCCTGCTGCAGCACGTACGCCCGGACCTCTTCGCTCATGAGCTATTGGGTGTGATCCACTACTAGCAGCTCCTGTGGCTCCTCCTTCGTTTCAATTTTACGGCTACGGAGATATTCGTCTAACATGATCTCAAGCCTCGTCGCAAAATAACCCCATGTTTCCTTGCCTTTCCGGAAGGCGTAAAACCGTCTCCTGTACTCCTCTGCAGTAAGCTTCAGTTCTGCCAACAGGAAGTCGCGCACCTCCTCGAACGATAGCACCCCGCCAGCTGGTTTGTTCGCTATCAGCACGGGGCACTTTTCATTTAAAAAAGGCACAATGATCAGCCCACGCGCGTCATCAGGATTGGCATGGTTATTCAACATACTTTCCGCGCTCCTGAACGAGGCGGCAACTAGTTCGTCCGATTCTGGCATTTGAGCAATAATCGCTCCTAGTTCTTCGGCATACCACCACAATTTAAACCTAAGTATCATGCTGGCGCTCGTCACTGCCCCGCTGTTTCAGCTGTTTGGGCTCTAGTTGCAGCTCCAATGCTTTGATATTTAGCTGCTGTACATCCTCCGCTGCGGGTGTACATGTATCGATTGCCACTGAGACATTGTGTGCTGTTTGTTGAAGCAATATGGCATTAGCCTCACCTGTAACTACAACATTCCTGGGGTTCTCAGAGTATGATGCCCCACTAGGGTTTCAGTTATCCATTACCCTATTCACTCCTGCCTTCTCTGCTCCTGCTTGGGTGGTTGCTGCCATGGCGCCCCCGGAGGAAGCAGAATAGGGGCCTACCTGAGTTCAGAATACGGGTCTACCTGACTGCATTGCGGCAGTCTCCGTCGTCGTAGCCTCGGCGTGGATGCCTCGCGCTCGGCGACCCGCTGCCGTCGCGGCCGCCACACCAGCTCCGAAGCATCTCACTTCCCGTCGGAGAGCAGGCGCCCGCGAGAGCTCCGCTGAGGTGTCGCCCCGTCGAATACAGGCTGCCGCAGCCTTGAGCCGGAGCTCACAAGTCCTCCTGCTGAGGTGTCGCCACGCGGGCGGCTCTCGCCACCCTGAGCCAGAGCTCACGAAGAATCCCGCTGAGGTGTCGCCGCGTTACATGTTGGAGTCTGGCACGTCGTTCGTCCTAGCCGAACCTTACGTAAAGGAGTCTGCCAGGAATTCCCCACCACCTTCAGCACGCTGTCGTGGTTATCTTGTCGACTGCGCCAAGTGTATTTCGCTTCTATTCTTCTTGGTGTGTGGTGAAAACAAATAGGCGATGTTCTTTTGATGCTCCAGCCAAGAGGACAAACTCGGCTCGGCTTGATGACCGACATCAGATGCTCGAAGATGGTGAGGGATAAGGAATGCTTTTCTTGTGGCATATTAGGTTTATTTACTGTATTTACAATACTCCAAGTATTTACATCAGGGCAGGATGACGGTTACTTTGTCACTCTGCCTGCAGCATCCTGTTCGGTCAAGATCTATACTGAACTAGATCCCCCCTACCGACGCCATACAAGGCCCGACACTGTGGTTTTGAAGCCAAAAACCACGCCTCCAAAGGGGGCGTTCAGTAAAGAGCGAAAACCCTTTTGAACGATACTGATATCAACCACGGACTGGCCACAACAACCAACGAATCCTAAACCCGTGTTCACAAGACCCAACACTCTCTCTCATGGAACTCAAAGTATGTTTCCTACGCACGTTATTGCAACCAAGAATCAAAGACATCTGCTACCCAAAGTCACTGACCGCGCGGAGTGGTAAAACAATTATGTACATCGGGTGACACTTAGCACAAAACGCCTAAGACGAACGCCCACAGCAGTTTTCGCGCGGCTCACATCCTGCAGTGTCCTCGCCTTCCAGCCTCGCCTTTGTCCCCCCGTGCGCTGGCACAACGGGGGAGTCGTGAGCTAATCCGTTCCCCAGACTAAGAGATGTCGCTGCCCGCCGCCTGGCTGGCGGGATGGGCTCCTCCAATCCCAGTCGACCATTCCCCAGGCAAATAAGCCATAAAATAACAGCACCTACGCCGGCTTCGTAAAACCCTCTAAGGTCACGCCGATCGTCTTTTTGACGCTAAGAGGCGGCATCTGTTCGCTTCCCATCAGCTGTAAACTTTGACGAACGACCGAAATCCCCCTCCCAATGTCGCAAGCCATAATACCGGTGGGCGCGTTGAACGAGAGGGAACAACGCGCCGAAACTTTTCACTGCAGCGCACGGGTGCCATCCGCATTCGGCTCAGACCGCGTGGTCGAGCTGATCGCATAGCAACACAACAAAAGTACTCGGTCTAAGCACCCCAATCGTTTGCCACACAAAATGAACGAACAAAAAGCATTCTCTCTGTGGCCTCCAGCTTCGCGTCCTTGTGGTTATATGAACAGAACGGAGCATGACAGCTAAAAGCGGAGGCAACACTGATAGTTGACCTACCGGCGGCTTGGTTTCAATAAATAAATGAGGAGCCCGAACTTAACAGAATGGAAGGGCGGCATATATCTGGCAGGCACGCGAGACGACTACCGTCTTTTTTCGACATTTGCAATGAATGGAGCAGATACACGGCCAATTTTGTAAAAGTGGGGCTCTTTAAGATCATGCAGGTCCGTTGGCGTTAGCAAAAAACACAAAGAAAGAAACTTCTTCGAGAGAGCTGCCCGTCACGAAAGCCACGCCGAGCATCGCATAAATTCGCGCAGCTACGTATGCGGACCCAAGCCTCACATAGCTATGATGTTACTGCGGTGACGCTGCGACTTCGTGTCGCCTCATCAGCAACACACACCACATCGTTACTCTGCGACGAGCACATCGTTTAGACTTCCACAAAGCGTGGGTCGGCTGAAGAATTATGCAACTCCCGAGAAAGAAGAAGCGCAGCGCGAACGCCGTCGTGTCGCTGCTCCAAAACATATGCGACGGCTACGACCCGACCCCGAGTATTGCGCAGAAGCTGCCGAAGCGAAGATGAAAGCAGCGAAGAGCGGGAGATCCCAAGTACCGCGCTCGTGATGTGGAGTACAAGCAGCTTGCACTAGTAGTACAAGGCTGGAGAAACAGCAAAGCTGGGGGTGGACCTAGCGGCTTCCGGTTTTGCTTCGTTTTGCTGGATTTTCCTAGTCTTTGCTATGTTTTGTTAGGGTTTGCGATGTTCTTCCTAGGATAGGCGAAGTGTTGAGTGGTGAGGCCAAGTTTAGTTGAATTTTATGAGCCCGTTTCCGTCGGTCCCTCACCCGAACAGCGGATCCCAGGGGAGAACTAGGTCGGCCCCCCAGCTACACCGTTTCTCCAGCCTTGAATCACGGGTGCAATCTGCACCATTTTTGTTTTAAAGGGCAACCTTAATATTATCGTTGAGCAGTTTCGCCGTCGCGAGAAGTTTGAACTTCATCTGAACACAGCTGCTCCGCATCTTTGGCGACGCATCACGCGACTCGTGGTGCCAAGCTGTGCCGGCAGCCCTGTTCGGTCACCATGCCTCTAACTGCCGCCGCTGCCGTCTTTACGCATGCTCTCTCCGCATCTGGGCCGCTGCCTCAACACGTGACTCGCCGCTTGTATGGAAGACTGACCATGAAGGAGAGCGAAGATGGGCCGTCTTGTCTGAGCGTGGGGTGGGAGCAGAAGGCTTTGAACCGTCATCACCAATCGGCGTCTGACGACCGTACCGGCGTCTATCGCCGGGCGAGTAGCTTCATTGCCGAGGGTCAGGAATGCCAGGGGCGCAAAGCTAACGTCGGAGACTAACGAAGAGCTGACGTTCAGCTCACAAAATGCTACAGGCAAGACAACAACGCTACACAAAAGCAGGCTTTGGGCGAAAAGTATAATAATTACAGCTAAATAAAAGGTTAACTAAGGTAAAGCAAGGCATAACCGCCAGCACCGAAGCTTTGGCGTTGCATATTCGGGGTTAGCCGAGCTAAGCCGCAGCTATTTTTCTAACAAACTGGGATGTATGCCCTGTCTAAGAGAAAAAGTTTCATCCAAAAGCCACATTTGGATTAAACTACGGGTAATTGCTGGTTTATCTCTGACCTTTTGCCTCCGGTTGCTCAGGCCTAATCTCATTCAATCCAAACCAAACTAAGCATATCCTCGTGACGAACGAGTTTGACCGCTCAGATAACTTCATAGGCATGGAAACGCTTCAATGCATTGGTATCACAAATAATTACCAGTGGTGGATTTCTTTTCAACAACTTCAGCCACTACGTCCCGGAACCGTACCAACAGCCCCCCAAAGGTCAGCAAGACCAGTGGGAAATAGGTCGTAGCAGCCAAATATTCCGTTTTCTAGGATAAAGTTATGATCCTCCCAAGGTCTACCAACAAATCTCATCGGAAGTATTTTATGTCGCTGCCGAAAGAGTTCGCATACTATAACACTTACCAAATCAAAATTCTCTGATAGAGCACGCAAGGGGAACGACGAGCAATCCCAGCTTATACCCGCTTTCATGAAATTCTTCCCACAAGAGGACAAACGCCCCCGAGCTTTGCACCGAAAATTGCTGCGTGAGTAGGCAAAAAACACCTCGCCTTGTTACTTATCCCGACGTACGTATATAGGTACGGTGAGGATTGTACTGCGGCTGCGGGGAGGTGGACTTGAAGGAGTGACTTGTGGAGAAGCTGTGGTGACAATGATGATGGGAATGACATATGTCTCCTTTTTGCATATTTCGAATTATAGTGAAACCACGCAGAACTATCAGCTCTTCCTCCTTTATTAGGGAAATATTTTTTTTGTCTGCAGAGAGCAGGGAAAGGGTGGAATTCGTCTTCTTTCTTTAGAACGTTTTCTCCTACTGGCTTCATGTGAAGCATGATTTTGTTCATATTCGGTTTTCTTTTTATTAGAGAAATTTTTTGAATGCCCGCAGAACCTGATAAACTATCTTTGCTGTTTACACTGTTCAAAGTGCAGAAGCTGCTGAGATAAGGTAGTGTTCCTCCTAACATTGATCACTTCATCGGCCAAGAACTCGGAGCACGCGCATTCGAAGCTTTGTAAGTAAAAGAGAGAGAGAGTAAACTTGTTTATTGGGAAAACCAATGGCGAGGAGTCCTCAGTGCAAGACCCCTTGAGCTTTCCAAGCCCACAACAGCCCTCAACACCAGCAGGCGCTGGTCATTGAGGTCGGAGCTGGCCAGAGCTCTCTCCAAAAGCTCGTGGGAAATGGAGGGATTTTGCGAATGTTGTGGGGCGTGCGCGCAACCTCCTACCATATGAAAGAGCGTCCCGGAGGCTTCGCAGAAGCGGCATAGCGGGGAATATAAGGTGGGGTGCAATATATGACATTTAGTGGAATGGGGAAAGTATTCGTCTGGAGTGCACGGAGCTGCCGTTCCTCCTCTTTCGTTAGATGTTTATGCGGTGATGGTTGGTGATACGTCCAAACTTATAGTGCTGTGTTATTTCGTGATACGTGATCAGCGGGGTTGGCCTCGCCTGCTCGCTTCACTGGGCCGGGCGGGATAACTCTCGGACAAACCGGTGGGCCGTTTCGTTGCCCGGGACGGCAGAGTGGGCGGGTGCCCAGATGATCATGATGGATCTGTCTGGAGGACACTGGCAGATGATTTGGTTGGTTGTCCGGTGAATTTGTCCGCACGAGAAGTTACGGCACGCTTGCTGCGAATCTGTGATGATTACGCTGCTGTAGTTTGCGTTATTGCGAGAGCGATGGCCGCTTCTTCCGCTTGTAAAGGGTCGTGGCCGGGTAGGGTTTAGGATGCTGACGTGCTTATTGTGCTGTACAAACAAATACAGCTGTCATTGCTCTTATGCCGGGACAGGAAGACGCGTCCCTGTATACTGTAGTTGGTTCCCTCCCGTAGTATGTGTGGATGGCCTTGACTCTTGCTTCCCTGCGCCCAGTGTGATGCACGGGGTGCATGTTCCTAGGGAGCGGTGAGACGTATAGCTGTTTCCTGATATTGTGGTCGAGAATTCTCATTTGCGATGTCTGATGCTGCAGAGGGGATGTGAGCCCCAGACGAGAAAGAAGAGTCCTCCCTGTGCTTGTGACTCCCAGCCTCAATCTTTGGCTCGAAAGATGGGCTTCTATGAGCTTCGTCGGCGGTATTGTGCAGGCCGAGCTTCAATAGCTTGTCGGTGGCCGTGCTGACGGGAATTCCGAGGGCCTGTTTGTAGGCCGTCCGAATGATGAAATCCAGCCGTTCCCTTTCTGACTTGGAGAGAAGAGCATAGGGTATGACGTATGGAATTCTTGAAATTATGAATGCTTGGAGGAGGCGGAGGGTTTCCTTTCACGCATTCCTCGTGTTTTGGTGGTTACACGCCCGATCATATGTGTGACTTGGTCCGAGGTATGTTTCAGTCTGTTTATTAGGATGGAGTTTGTTCTATCGGCCTGAAATGTCATACCAAGGATCTTGATATGCGAGGAGGGAACGACGGTGTGGCCGTCCATGTGGATGGGGAGAGTGGGTGGTCTCTGCAGGATTTTCTTGAACAAACAAGGAGGAGCTCCCATTTTCGTGGAGCACATTCGAGGCCGCATGACTTCGCGTAATGATTTACTGTGTTGGCTGCAGTTTGTAGGCGCTTCTTCATCTGGCCTAGGGATCCTGTCTTCGACCAGATGGTAATGTCATCTGCATACAAGCCGTGATGTATGCCCACTGAAACAGTTTTCATAAATATGGCGACGATTAGCTTGCGACATGGTTTGCAATGAAGGATGCCCTACTAACGCTTAATCAGTCTGAAATACAGCTATATGACGTGTTTTCATTTCATGTATATGTTCTATAGTCAGAAAAGCTGCCGCAGATTTCTTACCCAGGACCATTCTGTTGTAGTGTTTCAAGCTTGGAACAGGAACTTTAGACCCATTCATAGCGAATGATTACTAAGGGGATGTGTTTGAAGCATCCGTAAAATTTGTGTCATGAAGGAGACTGTATATTCTTCGGAAAGATCAAGGCTTCTGTATAACGGCTTCATTTGGCACCACCTAATAGTCCAAAGGAGCGGCCAGGCACTAATTGCGTTTCTAGCACGAACGGCAAAAGCCGCAACGTAGTAGTGTGGTAAAAATGCAAAAAAACCTGATAACGAAGCCAATAAATTTTATTTTCACTTCTATAGAGGCCGAAGTGACGTCGGTTTCTATATAAGGGTATTCTCGTAGTATCGCTAATTATTGTTTTGAAGAGGTGCTCAAACGTCGCTGTAAAGTTTATTTGCTACAACAAATGGCGCGTCCACACGACGGTTTTTGAAAAACCAGACCTCGTACCCCACATTCAGGCATTCCAGTGAACTTACACAGAAAGTGATAGTCGCCAACCGGTGTTTAAGGTTATACAAAGGTTTGGGGGGAAATGAGAGAAAGGGAGCTAAAGATAGCTTCATTTGTTCTAACAAGATCAGCCCCACTTACAGCAGGGCTTTCTTCTTTAAATCGAGGTAAATACACTCACAAGAAAAAAAAAGAAAGGGGAGCGAGAAGGTGAAGAGACCCGCCCCGGTGGCTCATTGTCTAAGGCGTTGCGCTGCTGAGCACGAGGTCGCGGGTTCGATTCCCGGCCGTGGCGGCCGCTTTTTTGATGGAGGCGCAAAGCAAAATCCCCCTGTGAACGAGATTTCGGCGCACGTTAAAGATTCCCATGTGGTCAAAATTAATCCGGAGCCCTCCACTACGGCGCGCCACATCGCCTGCGTTGTGTCGGCCCGTTAAACCTACAATCAATGAATCGAGAAGGTGAAGAGAAAAAATGTTATATATGCAGAATTAAAAGGTATAGGAAAGAAAACAAAGAAATGAAAAACCACGAGAAAACCAGTACAACATTGTAAATATAGGATACTTCATCTGGTCGCGGAGCGGTTTTAAATGTGCCTGGTACCCGGACTGCGGTAAGGTGCTAATCATCCAGAAAACCCAGCTGGGCGCTGTTTTCTGTTCGGTGGTCAAAGGCGGACTGCAGCACAAGACGTAATGTCTTCCTTGACGGATCACCCCAAAAGGACTTTGGTGAGTCCACCAGTACTATCATAAGTAAAACATCTAAGACTGTAAGCAACGTTCAGGAATACTTAGTGCCGCACACGATCACATTGCTTTAATAGGCCCAGTGAAATCTGGAAGGGGCACCGTGGATCCTGAAAAGCCGAGAGCAGCAGTTTTCACCCGTGGTCCAGTTTAGTTTGGTGTATGGATTTCCAGCAGTTGCGGGGAGGCTGTGCTCGTGTTTCACAGCTACATTGGTGATAGGGTTTCCCTGAACATACGAAGTACCTGCAGCCAGCTTAGGCGGATTTTGCGCTCTTCCTGGAATGCACGCGTGTGCAATATGTAAAGCCTACACACGAGTTGGCTACCGCCCTGGGATAGACAGATATAGGCAAGAAAATATAGAAGAGGTGATCCTGCATAACTCTCCGCTCACTGAATGCCGCCCCAAAAAAGAGAAGGAAACACGGCGTAGATATCTTCATGATTTTAGGGGTGACACAAATCTATAAAAAGAAATATAGCGTGTAAGTATTATCGACTCGAGAGTATTACCCAAACACTGAAGCATTTCAGAGTGGACACCTCTCACTAAAAAGCATAGGTCGGCCAAACAGAAAGAAATCCCTCAAACTCAATCACATTTTTTTTCATTCACGCTGTGCTCACTGAAACATAGACTCAAAAAGCTCGTCTGTTCCAAAATCATCGTACTCACTCATCACATACTCATTTGTATTCGTACTCACGTGTACTCAAACTCATTTGTAATCACGAGTACTCGTAATAAATCTGTACTCATGAGTACTGAATTCCTCAGCACTCACTTGTACTCATACTCAATCTGTACTCGTACTCACACTCACTTTGTACTAATGAGTACTCCTACTCATCTGTACCCACGAGTAATCGTACTCAATCTGTACTTATGAGTACTGAATTTGTACTCACGAGTACTCAACATATCTGTACTGTTAGCTACAGCCTAAGTCGTGGCTCGAATAAAAGGCTAAAAGAAAAAATTGAAATGTTTTAATTGAGCACAAAAAACCGAGGTTACATATCGATCAGGACAGAGGACCACCAGAAGGAAACGTCTGACGCGGTACACTGCCCTAGGGCGACATTAGTCTCTCAGACAAATAAATACGAACACCTATCCCAACATTCTCAGCCTATCGAAGATGTTCCCCGAGAAATTCTGAAACGCATGTAATAAGTGTGGTGAAATATCCACTCTATTCTATTCATCCTAGGGTTGTCGTATTATATGGCACTCAGTAAACACCAGCACCGAGTTATATGCGCTATGGGAGGCAGCTCTGGTGATCTCTGACCCTGGAGGTGTGAAGTATCTGATCTTTAGGCCCAAGACTGGGGCAGAGGAAACAGGGGCCCTGGAAGGAGAGAACCTGCCCTAGTTCAACCAAGACTTTCATTTCAAATAAACGTTTCATATCTCTCTCTCTCTCTCTCTCTCTCACACACACTGCGCAAAGGCACGTACAAGTGAGCGAGCGGAACTCAACGTAAGTATCGCGTTGCGTTTGTCTTCTCTTCGTGTTCTCAGGAATAAAACAACGAAGTCTGGACCGCATCGGGCTCTCGAGGGCTCGAGGCTTCTCGGCACGGCCGTGGCCTCCCCGGTTTTCTGCATGTCGTCAGGCGGTAGCTCTTGTTGTCCATTTTGCTTTGTCTTCGCGCTGGTGTTCTCCGAATCGTTCCTGAATCAAGACTCGGCGTAGATTGACGTCCGTTCGTATCGAGATAACCGTCCGCGTATTCACAGTTGATCAATGCTTTGTTCGGAATACTAGGAACTTTGTTAATAGGGCATTCGTCTCGATGAGGTTCGGAAAATTTCAAATCAGCCTGATTTTTTTGGGTACCATGGAACTCACTTCGTCGCACCGGAACTTGACAGCACGTACGGCGTTGCGTTAGTCACGTCGCTTCCGTCGGCGATTGTGTTCGTGTAGCTCGTTGCATACTTGATGCATGTGGGAGCGTAGGCGACAATTTTATTCGGTAGCGAGCTGCGGTGCGCAGTGATGGCATTGTTCGGTGCGTTGAGGACATTGCTTTGATTGAGGTGTGCGTTGCGTATGGTGTCGGAGCCGTTCGTCTCTTCCTTTAGCTTGCGGTAGCATGGCGTTGTAAAATCGGCCAAAATCGTTGTGGCTTCGTGCTCGAGTTTGCCGTGGTTGCCTCGGAAGGAAGCCGTTGAGGTGGGGAAGCGGGCGTACTTCGTCTCGTCCGTTCGATCCCACACCCACACTCCTTGGCGTCGTAAGCGCGACTTCAGCGGTAGGCCATTAGATGCATTCGTCTGGATCGGGCTCACTCGCTGTCGTTTTTGCCGTGTCCGTGTCGTCGCTCAAGCTCTCATCCTTTGCCCGTTGTGTTGAGAGTGCTGACGTCGGTATCTCTCCCGCAAAAGCAGGGGCGAAAACGTTCCGTTCGTTTCGAGTCCGCTTGCTCGCGGTTGCGTACTGCTGAACGAAATGGTGTTTTTCGGGTGAGTCTCGATCAGAGTCGCGGCTGCCGGCAATCTTGTTCGTTCCGGCTAGGGCGGGCCGTATGCGCTGGCCGTGTCCTTGCTCGCCTACGGACCTACCTGCACCGGTGTGATGTTGTTCGTTGGCTGGAGTCTGGTTGGAGCAGGAGGTGCCAAAGCGCACGTAGGTTCCGGTAGGGTTGAACAGCATGCGCTGGGCTTTTGTTGCTTGAGGCAAGATGGACTTCTGCGGTTCTGACACTTACTGGCTAAGCCCCGAAAGCACCAGTGGCAGCGGAAGGGGAGATTTTCTGCCGGAAGTTTTATTTTTTTTGGACCTAATTGCGTCACTGCGATAATCGTGTATGCCACCGATTGGAATCCTACATAGGATTTAGTTACGCGCAGTTGAAGTGGCGTACTTCCAATTCGTGCTGCCTCAGTTGTGGCTCTACATCGGAACACCCTAAAAAGGTACCGTTAGCATAACCTACTTCAAAGACTTGCGCTGGGGAATATATCGCTCAAGATTTCAGGTACTCGCGCCCTCGAGAGTTCCCTTCGCAAGGTTCGTGATGCTCGCTGAGGGCGCAGACTGAGGATGTGTTCCGAGCCATAGTTGTAACCTATATTGTTTTTGACCAGCTTTTCCACATGTCGTCTCATCTATTTGTCGTAATAAGAGCGGCACGCGGTGCCTATGGAGCCATCCTCAACGCTTAAGAGCACATCATTGAATCAGGCTTAGTGGTGCCGCACCGGAGAAGTCTCATGCTTCTGCACGTTGAAGTGCTTCCGCCAACGTTCTGTTCAATTTATCGACAACCAATACAAGCTCACACTTCATTCACACTAATAAATTCTGCCTTTTATTTGTGCCTAACCCATTTTCCTAACCAGGAACTTCGTGCGATCAACTGTAGTTTACGGCGAAACCGAAACCAAAAACGGCCAGTAGTGGGGAGTGCAGCGCTGCTGCCATCAGGCTAAGGAGGGCTTTCTCCTCCTAAGGTTACGAGAGGCCCTGACGTCACATTTGTGAAGCCGCACCCGCAATGTCAATAAGCCCACTTGGCCCAGCAGTCTTCCCCATTCTCTGCTGTTTCCTGTTTGTAACGGCTTCGCGGTATGGGCGGCTCGCGAAAGCGAACACAGACGACGGGAGCAGTGCTTGGGTCAGTACAGCACGGCGGCCTTTGTGGGCTACGTCTCAGCTGCGAAGAATTTCGATTCGCTTTACAACGAAGAAACGCACAGCAAGCAAAGCATCGACTGCAGCTGCGGGGAGGCTTTTGCCGGCAGCAGCCGGCGGCGGCGGCTGCTCGCTCCTGCGATCTCGAGGGACGCCAGCGCCACTGCTGGCCAGGATACGAGTTGGGGCCGCCTCCAACGGCGGAGTTTTACAACCGACCTAATCCAAAAACGTTTGCCGTAGTGACCGTGTTGTGTTGCAAGCGTAGCGAGGCAGCCAAAGTCAAAACGCCGTAAAAAATTGTCCATGGCATTTGGCCAGATTTTGCCGCCGCAGCCATAAAAAACTATAGAACACTGTCTATTCGGGTGCATTGAGAGGCTAGGGGCCTCTCCCGAGAACCATAGGGACCGGGAATTGTGTGGGACCGGGTAGCAAAACGGGTGGCGCCGCCTCTCGGCACTCCGCTCATAACTAGAATTTGTATGTGCATTGGAATGCTCAGCATGTCGCTGATTTATGTCGAGTTTGCTTCTTTGCGTTTAATGTTGATTTCTTGTTCTGAGTGAATATATCCAGGTAAACAAAGTCTAGTCCGACCTGCTGTGTTGCTTGTTGCACTAAGGGTTACCGAAACTAATAAAGCGCGTCAAAGACGGTAATTTCTCTACATTTTCGCCACAACAATTTCGCATCAGCATGAGTGACGCGACAACGCGTTACGTTCGCTCGAAGAGAGAAGTACATACGGACAAGACGGAGCACTGTGTATTCGTGGAAACAATGCCGCAGCTTAGAATTATTTTCTGTCCCGAGAAGCCTTGAGCCTTTTGTTTCCCAGTAGTAAGCAAGCCTGGCAGCAGACGCCGCACGCGTCTGCCTTTTGTGTTCTATTGGCAGTTGGAGGAATCCAACAACGTAAGGTGCGAAAAGGAACGTGGTCAGGCGTTCTTAAGCAGCCGGCGGCGGCGTAAGCGAGTGTGTGGTGCTTTTGTCTTTATCAAAGACGAATGCGTGCATCTGCTTCTCAGTCCCTGCTTTCCTGGTGCATTCGCCCTCAATCATCGCCATAGAGCAGCGCCATGACGAGTGACGACCTTGCCACATAGGGAGTCGCCTTCCAGACAGCGGTTTCTTCCTACTGAATATGTGCCTTGGGTTGCCTTTGGCACTCGCAGAAATCGTACGAGATGTGCCTCGTCAAGGCTGTCCCTTCTGCCAACATGTTTCCTTGTGGAGAACCGCTTGCAATTATTTCAGCATTGCATGCTCCACTGTAGAACAAGAGACAGGGCCCAGGGACCGAACAGGCTGCGCCGTTCCACTGACGAGCGTTTTGTTTGCCACAGGCGGCGCTACAACGGACGCCCGCTCCCTAATGTGCAGTTCATAACACTGATAATTATGGGAATGTGTGCATCATTGAAAGCTTTGTGGGATACGTAATTTTGCTGTGTTTAGTTTTATTTCTGAAGCACGTGCTACCCACTTTTGTAGGCGTCCTTCCGTTGAAACGATTTTCAAGCTCTCAATAATTCACTCATCGAACAGCGTCAGTTGCTTTATTTTTTAACACTCGTTTTTACATCCTTGCAAAGTGTCCAGTCGCGATGTCAGCACAACCTTCAGCACAGGGTTATCAGTATTTTCGCCCTTGTATTCCTGTTTGTATATAGTACATAGATTCCTCTAATCACAATAACACAAAGGCCACCCAAACCTCTCCGAGGAGACAGAGCGTCCCACTCAAATAAAGAACGGGCAAAACAAGGCGAAAACCCGCATCCATCCAACGGCACAGGTAGGTCATGTGACCTCAACCTATTAGGGACCGGTGTACGTCAAAATGTACAGCTACAATATTATTTTTTTAAAACCATAAAATCAGTTTTTCCGTAACTTGCCCTTTCACCAACAGGGGGACAGCAAACACCCTGAAATCAGAGCCTTCTATTTACAAGAGTTCGGTCAGGGGGAGGAGCCTGTCATGGTGTGACGTAACGATTACGAAGTACATCACGGAAAAGTGTTGTCCCACCGCTATATTTACGCACAACGGCATTAAAAATCGTTGGTTCCGCCATATTTACGCCGCGCCCATAGAGAAAGCATGGGAGTCGCCGCCGAAGGCTCCAGGGGAGGATTCCGCGGAGGAGGGCAGCGTAAACATGGCGGCGCCCGGGTGTGTGAAGCAGCTCGATCGGTCATGTAAGAAACCAAGACCGCGGAAAGCTATTTTTCACGCCGATAAACAATCCCTGACGTAAATATTCAGCGCTTAGGCTACTGACGTATGCTTCAGAGTGTTACCGGCCTCTGTAAAAGATATTTAGTTTTTGCGCGAGCTCATTATCGGGCGAAGTGTTCCGTAGGCTTAATTTACGCGTCCATATACGCGTCGACAGACTGTGGGGCGGCCGTTGAAAATGTTTTGTCGGCTGTCTTGGACTACGTTAATTAATTGGGGAGTTGCGAAGAAAAAAATCATAAAATCATTTGCGTGTGGACATGGGCATGTCAAAGTAACAGCGGTAACAGCGTGTATCCGCGCGACCGGCTTTGAAAATCGGGAGACCGCACCAGCTGTTGCGGCGGTCAGCAATTACTGCAAGAAAGGCGCCTGGTTTGTGCCAAAGAAGTTGCTGTTACTCGGTCACGTAGCGATGTTGTTCAGCACTTTTTTCCCAGCGTTTGAAGAGTGCTCAGGGTCACGTAACTTATTTAGCCCCTAAATGAGGCTTGTTCAACGCACACGGAACATTTGAGCCGTGTTGGTAATGATCGCAACAAACACTTAACGAAGTTTGTCGCTTAACCTGTCGATTGTCTCGTCGTGAAATTGCATGCCCAAGCGACCGTTCACTTGTTAGATAAGGAATGAATAGCTTGAGGAACAAGTTTTCATGCTGCCTTTTGTTATAAACCGTGACCCAGCATTACGTATAATGTAAAAGCGCCTTGTCAAATGGACGAATTTGAATACCAAGTTTTTGCGCTTGGTTCGCCTTGATCGCCGCCGACGGCAGACATGCATGTGCACGAATATTTTGACCGTTTATGACTAATAGCTGGGTTAATTCTTTTCCCCTTTTCATATTCCATTCTGTAAGTTGTGGATATTGTTTTGCATGCAATAAAATGTTGTGCACGCTGGTTGAAGAGCAATCTTGTTGTTTTATCTTCACTGAAATAAATAGAAGTTACTGTACCCAGTGCTTCATTTCGAGATATAACCACACTACAGCCGGTATATCTCCGAAAGTGCAGTGAAATATTGCATTACTCACCCTACAAAAATAGCTTTCTTTCTGAATTGTCTGAAAATATTTCAGACGTTCCACCTTGGTTTTACAGACTAAATGGGGAAGGCTGTATTCGTCAGTCTTGCAAGGGTAACAGAAGAGCTTAAACGTTCTCTCCACAAAGCACAACCGTTCAAAAACTGTCAAGTTATACTCACCTGAACTCTCACCTGAACTGGAGCTCACCAAAATGTTCTGTCGGCCGTGTGTTTCTTCAGCGATTGCGTAGGTGTTAGGTCATGAATTTTTTGATATGGCGCCTCTCACAACGTGCAACATGCTTGCAGACATATCGCTAGACAGCATGGCATTTAATAAAGTAATCGTCTGGAAAAAGCCTCATAAATATTTTGAGGTGTTTTATAGTTCTTACCGCAGCGTACATGTATCTGGTTTTGAAGTAAGTGTCACCTATGGTGAAGCCAGTTTATTGTTCAAAAGGCTTTGTTATAATGGTGGTATGCTGTAAATAAATTAATTTGGCTGTCAGCTTGTAAGAAAAGCTTTCAATGAACAACGTGCCTTGCAATGGTGACCCTAAAGATGTTGCAATTTAAACTTTCACCGAGGAAGTCACACTGGCACTCATGTTATTGAAAATAAGCTATAAGTAGTTTTTATTCAAGTAGATTTTGAATTAAGAAGTAAATTTACTTTTTTGAAGCAATGAACACACGGTTCTCATTGGCCTAGTCTACCTAAATGTCTCAGCGGCAATTCACTTATCACTAATTTGAGACATTACTTTTTTGTAAACAGAGTACATATGTCACAAGTTATTTCCCTTTTCCCTGACTAGTCTTCTTACATGGATTAGCAATGTCAGCCACAGATACACAGAAACGTTATCAGTCACAGGATAGCAGAAACAGATCAGAGGCATAGTTCGAGGCAGCCGCTGAAAGCTTTCATGGCGTGGGTTACCAGTTACTGTTGTTCTTTTTTTGCCGCAACAGCCAGCCACTCGTGTATTTGTGTGGTTGGGTAGTCTTGTCCAATATCAATGGCCCATGAAAAACCATGTTTATGACAAAAAATGGTTCATTCAAATTGGCAATTTTTGCTGAGCAGTATGAAATAAAGCCAGAAGAGAACACAGAAACGCCTTTAGGGGCACGATGTACTGCAGACAGAGTTACATTAAATTTTCATAACCCCCATTCTGAGCAGGTGCATGTCAGAAAGGCAGTGGAAACAGTTGACTGCTTTTGGTGCACAATATGAGCAGCACACAAACCTTTCTCGAGGGAGGGGAGTAGTATCATTTAAAACATTTTAAAGTGCAGTCAAACAAAAGTCAATCTGCCTGAGATCTTGAACACGCAAGAAACAGGTATTCTTGTTAAAAAACGTGTTAAAAAACTTTTGCTTTCCATACAAGTTGAGTTGAGGGCTTCTTTATGTTTTAAATATACACAAATGCTGGGAAGTCACAAGTAAAGCACGACAAGACCAGGTAGCAATTGTGTAAGCTGTTTTGCAGATGTTACCAGCCTTCTTGTTGGGAGGCGGGCAAAACCTTGGGGAATTATCACAATGGCCTCTGCACAAAGTTAATCAATTCACTGTAACAGCTTGAGACTTATGCCGTCGTACGACATCAAATAGGCCACAGTGATTTTACATTTCTTTTTTCAGTTTCAACAAAGGCTGCTGTGTACTCAAACTTCTTTTCAGTCTGTACCGTCCTAGTTTTTCATGCAATGTCAAATGACACCGTTTCTGAGGACAAGTTCATGCCGTAGCTTCCAGCTACTATGTCTGTGTGAGGGCCACATTGCATCTAGGCCAACTCCAAAATCCCTGCGACACATTTTCTGACATCTTGCCCACTGAAGGAATAGCCTGCAAAGAAAAACAAAAAGACACCAGTAATTAATCAGTTTATTGCACATTAGTACAGCTGCTTCTTGGTATGGTAAATTTTATCTCACCACTTTGCCTAATCAAATTTAGAGGTCCCATCCAAAACCTCTGCGTTGTAGTTTTCCAATAGTTATTATATTTTCCGCTTAGCTCGAACACCTTTTAGCGGCCCTACAGGAGTTTAATTGATGAGCGTCGAGTGTACGTGTTGCAGACTGAAAATGTTCGGCCTTATCAGGGCATGTTCAGACTGAACATGTATACCTTTATCAGCTTTTCCATCAATCTTTATAAGAGGGTAGGACACTATACTTGTGAGGAATGAGGGCGTATTTCTGTTTTCTTTTGTCTTCTTTCTGTTGCCGTACACGGATGCCCTCCTTACATCCTTTCAGAATGTCACGCGCACAACTGTTACCAAAAGATGCTCGGGAACCGGGCTAAGGTCAGCTAAGTCCAGGCTTTTTGCCTTGTTGCGGGGACAAGATTTCCTGAGGCTGCTTAGAATACACAAGTTAGCTACACCCCGCTTTACAATCTTCGAGTGTCCAGACGAGAAAGGAAGTAACGGTTGGCATGCTCGAGGCTCGTACTGCCAACACGGACGGCCATCATAGAATCGTTGTTTTAGGTCTATGAATTTTATCGTGTTGTCCGGGAGAAGTTCACGGGTTAAACTGAGCGGCTGCAAATGCTGAGGGAAAGCAATGAGTGTGGCAGAACAACTTGGTTGATAGGCAACAGCACCTTTAAACACAAGGTAGTCGTGCACAAAGCGAACAAACTTAACTTTGTTCTAGCTTTGCTGTAGCAGTTTAAATAGCCTGTTAGTCTGTCAAAACCTCCAAAGAATACCTCAATGAGAACTGGAGCCACACAGGACCCAGTGTACATTTTGCTTGCTGGCAGATAAATGCTGTCACACCAATCCATGAAAGCTGACTTTAAATAAAGTGAAAGCAGTTCGAAAAACCCCTCCACTGTCAAACAAGCAAAATTTTAAAACTTGAGCACCCCATAAATGTCGATGTTGTATAAACTCCAACAGTTGACCATAAGTTAAGCTGTAATACAAGTCTTTAATGTCGACCGAAAACACTGTGAACGTCTGCTCGTGGTTGTCCTTAAAGAACGTGGCCTCTGATCCCTTGGTCGTAAACAGGACATTCAAATTGACCATTACTAGCTTTTCTCGAAGAAGCTAGTGAGGTTGTAATCTACAACTATCCGAAGCTTGTGTGACAAGAATGCTGCACTGAGCAGTCACTCGCACAGACGGCGACTGTCTGTGCAAGCTGCCTGAACACTCTGGAACACCAGCGGCTTCCCCAAGAGCCAGAAACAATAATTGGCTGCAGCATTTATTGACACGCAGTAATAACGGTTATAGAAACTACATCACACACATACAACTACTTAAGTGCTAGGCTGAATGGCGATAAGGATCTGCAGGTAAACAAGGAAACAATGCAGTTCTTTTTGCACATTTGTATGGCCTCTTCATCAGGCAGAGGTGTCATATTTACGCAATATTTGGCACATGTGAACGCACACTAAACGACTGGAAAGACGAAATCGCAATGTTTGGAACCCTTAATGTTGCCCGAACAATGTTTTCCACTTTTTTCATCGGCGCAAGTGAAAAAAATACCACGACTTAGAAAGAGGCGTAACCATACCGCTAGATGGGGAAATGAACCCCACAGCAAGGTGTACTCAAAAAGTAGTAGTTTGTGGGCTGGCTCTCAGACGAGGGCATATGCCTATGTAGAATATCGGCAAAGAAGCTGCCTACCGAATATCAACAAGCAGACTGAAGAACTTGCGTAAGATTACAACTCTGAGCTCGAGGAGAAAGCTGTGGAAGCATGTCATGTTCTCATATGTGGGGCCAAAGCTAAACTCCCACGTCGGAGCGAAGAAAATCAATACCCACAAATGGCAAAGCCCCGATGAATAATGCAGGGTCACTAAGTGCACAAGGAACATTCCATGGAGTAATTCAAGGCGAGCGCTCCTTTTGGGATGAGTATGAAGACACAACACTACAGTACAAAGCTGTGAACTATTGACAAGTTCAAATAACTCAGCAAATACCTTGTTGTGAAGGCACAAGACAAGATCAGCCGCCTTTCCCTTTCTGACAGCAACTACCAAATAGTGGTCATCTACTGGAGGAACACTGTGGAAGGAAGGACCTTGCGATTAATCACAACTGACTTCCTACAGCTGCAGCCATGCCTAAAAAAATTTGGACTTGAATAGGAAGAAATCGCCTTGCAGTGTGTACTGGTTCATATTTTCATGATCGCTTGTTCATGACTATGTCAGGACTTGAAGAAAGACGATGTACATCTGGATAACATTACAGCAATTAGCACGCACATCTCAAGAACCCGAAGCTTATCCAAGGCAAAGAAGAAAACGACTGTAACACAAGGGCAATGTACGCAATGACAGCACCTCATCAAGCAACACAGTTTTCTGCATAGATTGAAAGACAAACGTGACTTGACGGTGGTCAAAGCAAAAAGCAGGAGCTGTCGAATGCTAAACAGAGATAGCTGTTCTGTACTGTAACAAGCTCAAGCAAACCAGCCCCTCGTCAATGTTTCCAGCCCTCACAAGAGCTTCACTTTTGGTATAGAGGTACATGAAGAGCACAAGGACACCCCGCCTATCAACGAGAAAATAGTTTTAGGCGCTCTCCTAACAACACAAACTCTCCACAAGAGCCCCTCCGCCACAGCAGCAACTACATGGAGAGGCCTCTTTGTGTGAAAATATACAGTTGTGCATCCAAAGCACTGGTTGCCCTTCTTCTCCAAGCCGACAGAGAAACAGTACACGCCACCCGTTGAATACAAAGACTGTCCTACTGCTTTGACGACCAACTGTTATTTCGACGTCCTGCAAGAATTTCGATAAAGCGAGCAACATATACTCGTCACCTTTTGATTGGCCACGGGCCACAAAAGCTGCTTTGTAGGCGATGCTGTTCCTGAAGTAGAAGGACACACAGAAGCACCGTTGGAAAGTTCGCCTAGGAAATTCGCACTCAACTGTTAAACATGTAGTTGCAGCCAAGAAGCGCAACAAAAACATAAGAGCCCCAAGCAGTGAGGATTCACAAGAGACGAACGGCGAAGGCACTGCAATAATGGAGGACCCTATTTCCATGGTTGTTAAGCCCAGGGATTTCCAGCTGCCTCTGCAGAAGTGGAACAAGCTGCACCTCTCAGAGAATAGGACCCTGGCCATGCACAAGACGGGTCAGAAGAATCGAGGCAAACAAGTCTAAGTGAGCTGTCAAATAATGCAAAGAAGACATGACTACTAAGGACGGCGAACTCAGGAAAGCAGAGAGCAGTGAAGAAGCCATTGCAGGCAAAGTTTCAACCTTTCAGAGGCCTGAGATAGCGAACTCCTTGGGAAAGATGGTGAAAGGAGTTCAGCAACAAGGAATATATTACACGTAGAGGGCAATGTGATGCGACAATTTCACTCGTTCACAAATTGACCTACTTTGTTTTTGAGTCTTCGCACAGCACAACTTGAAATAGTGTAAATGCTGTCACAGGTGGGAGGATATTGGGAAAAGTAGTAGATAGTTGGCTGCCCCTCAGACAAGGGCACATACGCACACAGAAGATTGGGCCAAAAGCTGCCCTCCAAATGGGCTGACTGCAAGCATGATCTTCTGTTTTTGCCTTTGGTTATGTGTTAATAAACACCTTCTGTTCGATGATGCACCCGGAAGGTGCTGGACTCTGGTCTTTTCTCTAAACAGGGTGTGAACGAATCACTGAGTCCCATGTGCATTTATTGGCTATGTTTGTTTGCCATGCCACGCCTAACTCTGGCAAAAGTGGGTGCATGGCAGCTCTGGAACTTGCACACACCAGAAACTAAAAATCACCCACAAGATCAAGATGCTGTCATACCAAACTGAAAACCACTAACTTCAACATCCCGTGATAATTTCAGAATTGGTGGGGAGGGTGCCTGATGCAGAGCTTCAGAAATAGACTGAGGTTTTACTTGCACTATAAATAAAACAACTAATTTCCCTTGGAGAAGTGCAGAATTCGCACATAAGTAAGGGCTCCAGGAATTCACTTCCAGGTAATTTTATGAGCTGGCGGTGTTCCTGCATTGAGCAAGAAACTTCCACAGCTCAGATGCCAAAGCACTATGCAGGAAGAAGATATTGGAGTGGGTTTGGAATGCAGATTGTGTTCACTAGCAGTTATGGGCCGAAAATCCTTTTCCACTCTACTATTTGTGCATGTCATTCTATTTTAACAGTTGATATGTCTAAGGGACATTCCGTAAAGTATTAACAATGCACAATATCAGAAAGAAAG